>JAODLM010000682.1:0-118594 GCA_036937905.1 Salvia rosmarinus
TTAGACATCGAATTTTTGTCATAATTTTAAAATTTCAAATTCATTGAAAATTTTAATTAATTTACATAATATATTTACCATCATATATCAATAATACGACATAATATTCATTTTGTACATCAATGATTCTATACTTTTGCTTATTTCAAATTTTCATATATTACTCCATATTTTTCCAAAATTCCATAAAATCATACATTTTAAACATTAATAACTATCATTATTTCATGTTCAAAACAACAATTAAAATTCATATACATCAACATATAATTCATGCTCATTTTTTCATAACATAATGTTTTTAATACATGCTTAACTTTGTATTAAAATCATAATTCATGCTTATAAACGCCATATAAACATATTTAACTATCATCTTAAACACATAGCATATATTTCTCATATATCACATAATTTTCAAAGCATGTAACAAAACATATCATATATGAATTCCTAATATTTTGCATGAAATAATAAAAGTTGTGTGATTTCTAACCTTTTGATCGCTTTTGATCGACGTCGGCAATGTTTTTCTAATTAGTATCTAATATAACTGAAAACACTTATCTTTTTCTCTCTATTTTTCTCAAATTTCGTGCTATGATATGATACGCGAGGTGGCTCTCATTTATGAGTTTATGAGACATTTAATCATTATTTTATGAAAAATATCTAAGTATAAAGTCAAAATGTACACCTCTCATTTTATCACCTTAAAATTCTCCTCCTACCTTGTAATACGAGTAAAATATTATCTTATCCTATAGTTTATTTAATATATAACCTTATCAAGATTACACATCACTTTCAAAGAGTTTCAAAATTAATTCCAACCCGTTGTAATACATCCACCAGAATTTAACGATTCACCTTATCTTATCATAAATATTATCTACATCATAATCATATAATTTAATATTCAAAGATATGAAAAATACTCTATTTTCACAATATTTATTCATTTTCGTACTTATTTTTAACTAAGAGACAAATTTATTTTTTCCATATCATATAGTTTAATATTATCATAATAATATCATATTTGAAAACAAAGTTTTCAACTTGTGATAAGATATTCTTTTCAAGCTTGGAAATTAAATCTTCCAACCTTATACTTAGTCAATATTTTTTTACCATATGGTTCCAAAATCATGGTACTTGTTTAATTTGACAACAACTTTACTTTACACCTAATCTTATCTTATCTTTATAATTATGACCTTTCATTAATTAAAGCATGATATTTTATCCATTTTCACACTGAAAGTCAATATTTTACCTCTTATAATATATATATATTTTATTTTATTCCAATAAATAGCTATGTGACAATATAGATCTTAGATGATAAAATAAATCATAGGAAAATTTAATTAAGATCATTTCATGCACCAAAGTGTTATCGCAACCAATTCGGAATTTAAGGATAAATTATCAAATCTTTAAATTCTTCATAACTAATTTTATTTTCATGAATAATTACACAAATATAATGATCTTATATCATAAAATAAATTTTTGAACAATTTAAGCATTTTCCCAATTTTTTTTAAAACAGTGGTTTCTAGGAATTAAATTTTATAAAATTCCATTCTTACCCTATTTTATTACCTTAACATATTTTCTAGGATCATAAGACTTAATTTGTGAAATCATGATATTTATCAAGTATATAATTAAATAAATTATTTAATCATTTATCACATATTAGGGTGATTTTCGATAACCACATAAATCATACCTTTATTTTCTAAAATTGATAAGCTTCTAGAGCCAAGATATTATCTCTTATGATACTTTATCACATTATCACATATTTAATGAGATAAACATTATCTATGCTTAGTCACAACCTTATCTTATCATTTTATAAAATAATATAAAGATACTTATCACAAAATGTTATTTTCAAACCTTTATCATATACACTTACAAATTTAAAATTACACTTGTGTTACAAGACAATTATCTTATCACATACTACATGATAAATATGACAACACATCACATAAAATCATGATCACATACACCACAAATTAACTTTATTCTCTTAATTTTGAGAATTATCATATAATAAGGAAAATATTTTCTTTTTTCCTCGTAAATAATATCCCAAATATATTTAAAAACATATTTAAAAATTATTTCGCTCAACTTTTAAGAGAAATTTCGATTTATTCAAAATCGATAATTATCGACGCTCACTTTCATTCTCGCTTCTATCACACTGCCTTCTTTATTTCTCTGAATTTTAAACCCTTGAAATTCGTGGGTTATTACAAAAATCCATCAGTAAGCATTCCATCTTAAAGAAATTCTTTCCATGAAAGTGTAGTAGATTAAGTTGATCCCACCACGAAATTCATGAATGTTTCTATTTACACTGAATTTCAAGAATGAAAGTTCCGCTTGACCGCCATGGAGGTAATTTCACTGCACACTAAACATTTTGTCGACGTGACGTTGTTGGTCTGCCTTTAACTCGTCCCTCCTAAAACTTGGTTTAAGGTCCCGATACATCTTGCTGTTCTCAGTGGGTTGTACATGGGTGTCGTGATTCTCATGGAACTTTTTCTCTAGATCAACATCGTCTGGGATGCATATTCTTCCTCAAGAACAAGTGGTATTACCTCGCCTTCCCTAACTCAAGGGCTATAGATCTTACCTAGGATCATAACTTCTAGTATTCATTCTCATTATCAGACGTTAATGATCTTCGTAGAACGTGTGGACGAAAGAGCTAATGAGGTGTTATTTTATCATTTTTAGTGTGCACACACCGGTTTCATATTCTCAAACCTCGCATTCGAGTTCTTTGTTCCTGTAAGAGAAGGCATCCTACTTTAGCTCTAAGCTTTGTCAGGCCACGACGTCAGCTTTCTTCCGTGGTAACTGATAGTATAATCATAATCTTAACCAACTCTGTACCATCTCATTGTCTCATTCTGCTTTATTCCATGAAGAATACTTCAAGATCTTATGGTCCATGAAGGTTTCACACTGACCGTATAGGTAATGCCTTCAAATCTTTAATACGACAACAAGAGCAAGCTCTAAATCATAGGCCGGTAGTTCACTTTATGAGGTCTTAATTGTCTCGATACATAAGCCACAACTTTTCTCCTCAGACCAGCACATATATTAAATATTACTGAGGCATTATCAGAAACATATTTCGCCTTCCTCTAGTTTTATAAGTACCATTATTGGTCACTTCATCTTGAGCCTTGGGAGCTCCTTTCCCATTTCAAAGATCCGCAAAATGACTCATTTCCAAAGTAGTTGTTTCATCAAGGTCTGAATTCGGGAAAATCACTTGTTAAAAGCGTCATAGACTGCCATTCCTAGGAATTCCTAGTTTCGATGATTAGTTGGTGCTTTTCTAGTTGTTTATAGCTTTCTCTTGCCGAGTCCACTTTTATCTTATTTGCGAAACCACAAACCCAAAAAGAATCATCAAGTCGAACTCGTGATTTGTCAGATTTCGACATATAACTTCTATTTTCTTCACATTTGTAAGATTACGCATGTGTTCCTCGTTAGATTTCGCGCTTCGAGTAGAAGAAATAGATCATCAATAAATGTAAGTATGAAACCCGTCGAGGTATGGATGAGCACATGATTCGAGTTTCATGAGTACTTTATATACGCTAACTTTAAAATGCATCACTACGAACCGTATTATTTATATCTTGTTCAAAAGTCTCGCCTGGGAATATCATCTTCTCGCTTTTCAACTAATGATAATTGTGTCATCGATCTATCTTGGGAAAACGGATGTCCCTTCGCTTGATAGAACAAATCATCTTCATTCTTGTAATGGGTAGTGATTCCGATCGTAAGCTTCGTCGAAGTTCACTATAATCACGCATATCCGAGGCGCATCATTCTTCTTTCGAACGAGCGGTGTTTGGTGTTATCCAATGAAACGGTGTTTTATAAAGCCCGCTTGTAACAACTCTTGCAATTATACTTTTTAGTCTCGTAGTCTGCTGGATTATGGCGAGATCGCCTTCACATCGGTGTCGCCTGTGTTTTAAGATAACGTATCTCGTATGTCGCTTTGGTTAACAATCCCTGTAGATCATGGGACAAGCATCTAGGTAGTCTGCGGATGAGTAGCTTATTCTCGATTGAATATTCATCTCAACGCTCTTCCATGGTCGACTAAAATGCGTGGTAACACCACCGTAATATCTACATTATCTTCAAGGTACATGGGTATTACTCACCGTGTTCGTGATACTTGATCTCTTCTTTTGGAGATTAACCGACTTCTATCTTAATAATGGATTGTAGATTTTGGTCATTTGTTGATCCACTCTTAGGATAAGATCAAGTCTTATGTAGGCATCACATAGGGTTTTGTCTAAAAAGTCGTGATATTCACGCTCGTTTTAAGTTCCAAAATTGCTTCGAGATCGAAACTTATTCTAGGCTTCGCTAACTTTCCATCGATATCTCACGAGGTTGAGAAAGTTATAACAACTTGGCGTATTTACCCATCGATTCGCCGATCATTATTCCTCGGTAATCGGTTCTTAAACTTTATTCGCATATCTACGTATTTTAAAGGAAAATTCATGGTCGATTTTTCTTATTCATGTCATTTCATTCTTCCGCCGTGTTGGGTTGATAACAAATTTTGTAGACGTATTCTTCATGGCTTTGTTTCGCAACATATGCTAGCAAAACAATGTGTGACGTTCGGTGGATCAAAATCTCTTGAAAGACTATTAGTCAATCAAGGCTAAGAAGTTTCAGAGAGTTCAAAATCGAATCGGAGGATGCGGTACGTAACTATTAATAAGATCGAAAGCTTGTTTTAGCAAGCAATTCTATTGGGTCCAATAGTGGAGAGTAAGTGGGGATTCTTTAGATGTGCAAATGATACACGTGATTTCATGATTTTTCAAAATTGAAATTCAATGAATAACATAACATCAATAAGGAATGAGTTCCCTACAAGAAGACTTAGCAATAGGGTATTTTTGCTGTGGACATGTAAAAGATCATGCCTTATCGTTTACAAGGCTTAGTAGTCATAATTAAATGATCAGTATGTCTCAAAAAGGACTTTAAAGAGATATGAGAAAATAAAGTCATGATCAATTTTGCAATACGCCATCTCTAATATGAAATTTGTATATTTGATAGTTCAAATATGAACGCTGGGCTTAACAAGAGAAAGTTGAAGAAGTACATTGAATCGGTCGGAAAGCCAAAATTTAACAATATTTACTAACAACAAGTTGAAGGATTATTTTGACGGGAGTGGTCCAAATGGGAAATATTTATGACTAAGAATAATGGTATTGATATCATCAATCGAGCTAATAAAATCAACGTAAACGCTCTATCATTGTTTTGTTCTAGCATCCTTTCGAACCGCTTCGAAATTTTTATTATCAATACGCCACCCAAACTATAAGGGCAATAAAGGCTATGAAAAACTTTAATTATATCAAAGATACAACTCTACCCACAAAGGAGTGGTAAAGGTAAGCGCGAATTTTCAGTAATATCCCCACCTGTATTTGCAGACCGTGAAGAAAACAAGGCGCACTGAAAGCTACTAACCGCTCAACTATTATAAAGTCAGGGTCCATTCTTGAAATCAATTGAACTTTAGTAGGAATAAGAGTTGAAATGACATATATCGATTCCTTTCTATATCACTGATATGTTATGATTTAGGCTACGTACACTTAGTATATCATCAAACGTCATTCCTTAAAGAAACGATCGGGTGTAATGCTGAGAGAATCACACTTTTTCAACTAGAACTAGAAGTGACATTGTTTCATTCGACTCAACAAGCTTGAGTTACTAAGTTCTTTCTCACTTCACCATTTCAAAAGTCGTGAGAGTTCCTACCAATGAGTAAAGCTACAAGCTCGAAGCATCAAACACTGGGTCAAACACTTACTCATATGTGACATAAAGTAGCCTAGTAAGATCTTATACCAAGATTTCAAGTTCTCATTTCTATGTTATTCCGAGGTTTTACATACCAACAACAACTAGTTTCAAACTTGTGGTACCCATCACATGGGCTCAATATCCCAAAGAAGACAACTCTTATTCTTACTGCTTAGATATACGGATCATTATATAACATCATAATTCTCCCAGGAATAAACAATCCAAAATATATCGCTCACATGTGAACGCTTATCCTAACTATGACATTATTTAGTCTCATGGGTTCATTCGTCCCAATCTTGACTATTTTTCTTCTTAGATTCCCTAATCAACTTTGGGCAACTCGTCCCATCTTGTGATCGATTCTTTATCTATTACACTACCCTCCTCCATACATTACAACATTAAACACATTTACAAGTTTTAAAACTTTAAACAGCTCACAAGCACAATTTGAATGCTTTTATTCACAACTTAAAATAGCTCGAAATCCTTTTAAATCATAAAGCATCTTTAACTCATGGTTCTCGGGAATATACCTTCTTCCTTTGAGCGACGCGTGAGGCGCTATGTTTTCCCAACAAAATTTCAAACAAAGACTCTCAAAGAAGACTAGACTCAAGGTTTAGGGTATCCTTAGAGCAATCAAGCCTCGATACCATTCTCAGTACATTCTATTGGGTCCAAGACCTGATGCTACACGACAGGTGGTCGCTCAACTCAACCGAAAGTGAAATAAAATAAATAAAATAATTAATGAAGACTTCACGGACATGAAAGAACCGGGATCGACACTTCAAGGGAATACCAATCAAAATACTTAAACGAACACGTAGTACGAGGACTTCCGTTCCCACTTAAGTTAAATATATAAGAAGTTCTGAATTCAACTTCACCTTATAGGTGACATATCCACAAATGATTGTTTTTAGTTGCTACATGTCCCGATCATATATTTCAATGCGGTGAGCATTAAACAAAACATAAACAACAATAATGACCCGCATGACCACAACCACAGTAAACCATCATCTTGTCCTCCTTCCATCCATCGCTCATCCCGCAAAACGCTCGAAGAGATTTTGGGTCGAAAGTACTAATCCACTCAATGAGTTAACTCTGCCCATTTTATAAAACTTGTTGCGATAAATGAAATCTGTGACATGCATGTATACCTATAATTGCAAAGGTTTTAACATTGTGGTTACCATACTTGTTTCATTTTATTTATTTAAAAAAAAAAGAGAAAATAGAATGAAAACCCAGCTTATTTGTTGAGATTGTTGAATGGAGGACGAGATTCATCCTCTTCGTCAGAATCAAGAAATGGACATGGAAAACCACTTATAGGATATCGAGTTCATCGAGAGTTCACCTTCGAACATTGTTCTAAAATCAGCATACTTTCTTTGTGTTCTCAAAGGAAACTTGTTGCTAAATGTGACCATTTTAGTTAATTCGCTTCAATGAGAGTTAGGTCCGAGCAAAAAATAACTTACTTGTTTATTTGATATTTTCACAAATTTAGATTTGTTTCACATTAACTTTGATTATGTATTCATCATGTTTGGTGAATTGCAAAAGAGGTTCTGTTGATTAGATTAAGAGTTGTTGCACGAAAGTTATTTTTCTACTTTATTAGTATGACTTTGCTTGAGGACAAACAAATGGATAAGTGTGGGAGTTGTTTGGTATGAATTTGTACTTATTCTTCGTATTGTTTTACATGTCATTTTCAGAGTTTATCCGATATATGTCGTCGCTTTGATTAGTATTTATCGATCTGCATTTATCCTGATTTGTTTTGATATTTTGTAGAAAATGGCATTAAATAGGATGAAATGGACCGCCAAGGATCAGTATATGAAGAGCATCTCGATAGAGTCCGAGGCGAACGGATTGCATTTCGAGTTCGCATCGAGGGCAACAGAGCTAATCATCAAAGTCCCACATGCGACGTGCACGCCGCACCGCCTCAGCCGCCTCCGCTGCCACCTCGTAGCCCACCGCATGTGCCCAAGACCCCATCACGGTGGCCACCTGCGGGGTCTGCGGCATTCCGCTGCTGTCACTCACCATGAGCTCATCCGACGCTGCTCCCGGTGCCAGCACGCCCACCGCGCCGACCACCCAACGCCTCGCCAACAAACTCCGCGACGCTTATGTCATCCGGCCACCATCCAACGCCCGCTCTCTTCACCTGCTCAAGCCCAATACATGTTTCTCCAGCCGTGCTACTCCAAACCGCGCCACCTTATATTTCCGAACCGCCAACCTACGCCACATTGCAACCGGCGCCACTCAATTAATATATATATACACGCTAGGTCATAATTTTTAAAGAGTTCGATTTTATTTTTCTCCACCGCTGTTCGCCGTTTCGACATCACTGGAGTTTCAGCATTTACACAGATAAATCTAGTTTAATTTCCTCGCTTTTATTTCTTTAATTAAAACATTTGTCATTCGATCTATGTCGTAGACTTATGCTATGAATTTACAGCTTATTATTGACTCACCGATTATTACTGTGAGATTTCGCTTATGATTTTTGTGATTCAATTATTTAGTAGCTCTCGATTATTGGTCTTACTTTAATTCGCTTTCTCCCGCTTTTAGATACATTTTCGCTTCATAAATGGATTTTAATTTTAGTAGTATGTTGAATTATTTTCCACCTAATGTTATTGCTTCGTTTGCGATCTAGTTTAGTTTATTCTTCGCTTTTAGTTTCATGCTTTCTAATTTAGCTCCACTGTGGGATCGACAACCCCTAGTTAGATTGCTTTCTTTAATTTACATTTCCTCGTTAGCTTTTCTATTCTCGTATGTTCACAACCCCATGTTGGTATTAGAGTGTTAGATTTACCGCTTATGTGTTCGACACGAACGATAAGCCCCGTTAAGTTTTCCCTTGAGACGACTTCAGGGTTAACTTTCCCTATTACAACACCTCATTCGATTATGGTCAATTAAGAGTACACTTTGATCGAACAGGAGAATGTCTCACCGTGCTCAAAAACCCATCCCGGATGTTCTATATAACTTGGTGATCGGGACAACGAGATAGACCAAGTTATGTTGATCTCGGGCATCAATCAACGTGATGCCCCTATCTATCATCAAGAGTCGAAACCGGACCACCGCCTTGCGCTGAGATTCAAAGGCACAAGTCAAGTGTCCCAAGGGATAGTTGAGGATGTGCTCGCCAAGGCGCAGGACCTTATTTTCCTGTACCGACTTATGTCCCAAATGGGCAAGACCGACCAAGAAGAGCTCATGTTGTTAGGTCCGGCCGCCAAGACGTCTCTGACGTTAATCGATCATGATACGGGAAGCTCACATGCAAATTTAGATGGTCACCTCGACATCTACAAAGACGAGCAATTTCGATCGAGACGAGATGGACTTCGCGGCCTCATCGAGAAGGACGTTGAGAGATACCGCCAACATGGTGATCAAGGATGTACGAAAGAGTCATCCAATGACACATTGAAGACCCAGAGTATCTCGACAATGAGGAGATCGAGGCAATCAAGTGCTTGAGGTGTAGTTCGACCAAAGCGTGACGATCAACCTGCTATCGATCACAGCCTAGTGCATGACAAGGAGACGATGCAACCTTCCTCAAGAAAGTCCCTGCTACGTCAAACGCCACCAAGCACTACATATCTACCCCTGAGCCAACGAGATGTTGTTCGTAATCATTAGCTCCCGAGCCGACGATCAGAAAAGGTTAGACGAGAGTCCGTTTTGAGCAAGTACAAGGAGGCCATCGGTCGGACCTTAGTCGACCTCATGGCATCACCCCACTGTTGCCAACACTACATCTTGCTCGAGACCATGCCATACCGCTCGTGAGACCCCAGAGGAAGCTTAACCCATGATGAAAGAAGTTGTCAAGGTGGAGATACTCAAACCTTGAGTCATTCTACACCCCGGTTCTACGCCTGCGGATCAGCCCCATCCATGTCATGCCAAAGAAACCGCGATGGTGGTCAAGAATGAAGGCAAGGAACTGGTCGCGATGAGACCCAAACAAGCCGAGAGTTTGCATCGACTACGTAAAGCTCAACATGCACCGTGAAGGACCACTTCCTCGCCGCTCATCGACCAAATGCTTGAGAGACCCGCCGAATAGGTATTGCTTTCCTTGGCGGCTACTCCGGATATATGCAAATTTGTGTGGCATTAGAAGATCAAGATAAGACCACATCACTCGCCCGTTGCACATTTGCATATCGTCAGACGCTATTTGGTTATGTAATGCCCCTGACATTTCAAAGATGCATGATGAGTATATTTCGATTTGCTTGAGCAATACATTGAGGTGTTCATGGATGATTTTACCGCTTATGGCAAGACGCTTAACCAAAGGCATAGAGCATCTTGAGTTAGTTCTCGCATAGGTGCGTGAGAATGACCTGTGCGTCAATTATGGGAAATGCCACTTCATGGTCAAGGCGGAATTGTCCTCGGCATGTTATTCTCGGATGGCATCGAGGTAGACAAAGCCAAGGTGGAGATCATAGCCGTCGCTTCTTATCCCACCAACATCGCGTACCGCGATTCCTTGTCATACCGATTCTATAGGCGATGGTCGTAAGACTTCGCCAAGATAGCATAACCATGAACCGCCTCCTCCGTAACGAGACGCACGGGAGTTCGACGACGCAAAGAAGCTTTCCGCATATTCAGCACTCTGGTCAGCAACCCATCATAACACCCGAATGGGGCATGCCCTTGAGCCGACGGCGACGCTTAGCGGATATGCTAACGGCGCTGCTTTGGGCGTAAAATTGGCAAGAAAAGCTTCATCATCATTACGTGCATCGAAGACCACCGCCGCAGATCAACCACACAACCATGGAGAATGAGCTTGCCGTGGTGTTTGCCTTCGAGAAATTTTTGCTCCTACCCTTTGGGAGCAAGACCTGGTTTACATCGACCACTGTAGGGAACGTATGTTAACCCTCATCGAGGATCCATCTTGGTGTTTAATTCACCATACATTGATTATAAACCTGCGTTGCCTATAATTAAAGGCAACACGTTGGGGTTTTCTCAAGTTACCTCGATCCGCCGAGGCGGATCGAACGATGATGAACGGGTCGACCGTGCTTTCGACCTTCGGACCTATCCCGCTGTCCAATTCCAACGCCGAAAGTGAGGACGATCTATGGAGAATGCTCGAAAATCACCCAATGCTTTCTCAAAACTCACTAAATTTCTCTCTCAAATATTAGTAGAATACCCAAAATAGTGTTCTCAATGTGAGTATTAATCTCAGACTTTATCTCATACCTTATATTTATAATGCACTACCTTAATCCTATATGGAATATTACCATAATCCTATATGGAATATTACCATAATCTTAGGATTATTTCCATACTCTTAGATTATTTCCATACTCGTGGATTGTTTCCATAATCTTATATGGAAAGGATCTATGCATATACCATAAATATAACTATATCCTTGTGGGATAAAAGAGAATAAAATCTTTCCTTATGAGAGCATAACGATTTTTCTAAGCTACTCTCGACGGCCAGCCCTGTGGATCAAATGTAAGGAATAAAGACGGGCCTCAAATAAATTAATTATCTTATGTTCCCCCGTAACATAAATTAATTTATAAACATTCGATCATGCCACTAGAAAGAATGTCGATTTACCCTTTATTACCGAGTTGAGTCGGGCTTGCACTTAGACATTACTTAATCCCAGATTTAAGATATCGAACGTCCATTAATCATTTATAGCAATCATCGCTTAAACGACACAACTTCATTTCCTTAAGTAGTACCACTCAACCTTATTATTGATTGAGCTAACTCAACCTGCAGTGGTTTAGTACAAAACCTTGAGCTCCCTTGGGACGCCATCATCCTAAACTGATACGTGACTCGACATGTATAACTAGCGTGACATACAAGACCGCCACCACCCAAGATGCGAGAATTGTTAGAACATATAACCCTCACTCATAACAAGTCAAAGTGATGGTCAGCAACTCATACCACCTAATACCTTATCGAGGTTTAGATCATCGAAGTCACCGAGATCTGCGTTCTTCACGACGGTCGAAGAAGAACTCATCTCATCGGGATCCTTCAATACGCCGTAGACGCATCAGCAGACAAGCAACTAAGTCAAGTCACTTCTTATCTATACTGGCAGCTCAAACCGACAACTCGTCCTTAAGTCGCCTCACCAGGAAACTTTTTATATCTCATTAAGCTCAACCAATCATACGTACTGCTGATCTCTTCACACACCGTATGATCTAACTTATATACGAGATAAGCGGACACATATATGCAATCAAGTATTCATTTCAGATCAGAGATTGTAATAGTGGTATCATGAAACATTGTATCGCTCAACCAAACCGCTTCAAGATACAACCAACAATCTCCCACTTATACTAAAGCAAACTTTAGTATACAAGTGTCTTTCTACTAGCTATTACAAACAACCATCACTTTGCTTCTCCCACTTATACAAAAGTTCTTTCTAAGGGTGCCATCGCGCAATCCAAGTCCTCTAACGTGTTCATCAGACTTTATGCAGTCTCTTCGTGAATGGATCCGCTAGATTTTCCGTCAGATCAATCTTTTCAATCAAGACGCCACCGCCTCAACGATTGTATGACAGGTACTTCTCTCATGTGTTTGGTCGCCTTGGGGGTCCGTGGTTCCTTCGAAGTTGCACATCGCACCCGAAGTTATCACAAGAAACTATGATACCTTTGGGCAAACCAGTACCACATCTAGATCCACGAGGTAGTTCTCGAACCACATCTCCTTAGAAGCTCCTCCAAGCTGCTACATATTCGCTTCCATGGTAGAGTCCGCAATGCATCGCCGCTTGCACCCGCCAGATACGGCCCACCTCCCAAGGTAAACACATACCCCGAGGTCGACTTTTTCTCATCACGGCTCACTTGAAACCGAGTATCAGATAACCCAAAGGCATTAGACTATTCACGGTAACAGCCTATAATCTCGAGTCCTTTTCGTGTACTGAGTATATGCTTTACACGCAAATTCAATGAGCTTGTCCGGTTAGATCGATATTCAGCTACTATGCCTACCGCATAGCGGTATATCGGGCCGCACAAGATTAGCTATGAGACTTCCTACGGCGGAATGTATAACTGTCTCATTTCCTCTATCTCCTTTGCTAATATAGTGATCATGTCTTTTAGATAAAGGAACGCCATGTCCGAGTCAGCAATCCTTTCGGGCGGTCCGCATACTAAAACGAGTAATCACAAGATCAATGTAAGACGCCCGAGATAAGCTCAACATTTTCTTCACATCTCGTAAACCTTGATCCCAAGAATGTACCCGCGATCTCCTAAGTCTTTCATTTGAAAATCGATCGATAGCCAACTCTTACGCCCCGATAATTCACGTTGTTGCCAACTAGAAGGATGTCATCTACATAAAGTGCAAGAAATACCACATCACCGCGACATCTAACCGATATAACATCTAACCGACACACAACTCGCTAGGCAACCGTAAATCCATAGACTTTACCACCCACAAAGCGTAAGTTCCATGATCGGAGGTTCGCTAAGTCCATAAATGGACTTCTTAAGCTTCCATACTAGATGTTTCACCCTTTACCACATAACCTTCGTGTTGTCGATATAGATGTCTCACCTTCCTCAAGGTAACCGCTTAGAAAAAGCGGTTTTAACATCCATTTGCCAAACCCCTAGTTCTGGTCGCTATGGCCGTAAGAATTCGATGGACTTGAGATTGCTACAGTGAAAAGGTCTCATCGAAATCGATGCCCTCAACTGAGTATACCCTTCGCCACAGCCCGCTTTCAAAAGTCGAAACCTCCATCGAATCTCTCTCCTCTCAGATATCCATTTACTACCCTATGGGCCTTGCCATCCGGTAGAGGTGTTTTTCATACATCCATAGCGCATGGACTCCATTTCTAAGTCCATAGCGTGTGCATGATCTTGCATCAATATTTCAGACGCTTCCTCAGATGTCCACGGGTCGATTATCGCATGTTCGTCCTCGCGACACAACCAAGATTCACCCATCTAACATAAATCGCCTCGGTCGACGAACAACCCTCCCACCACGACGAGGTTCTACAGCACAATGGCACGGGAAGTGCAATACTTGTGGTTCTCTAACTTGCACAACCTGGCCGTAGTAAACCATTTCCAGACGGTCGGTATCTCCAATGAACTCACCCACTTCACTTCTTGAAGTATCCGTGCCCATCCTCCCACTCAGACTCGACATCTGCACCTCGGCCTAATCGGCGGTGGAATACGATCATCTTCAATTCTCAAGAATGGTTTCAACTTTGGACTTATGATTTTTCATATAATCCTCTTTCAAGAATCGGCATTTGCTAATAACGACCTCGATCCTTAGGACTATAGAATAAACCACCTTCGCTCCTCTAGATAGCTAATAAACAAATTTTCGATCTAGCCTCCAACTTGTCGCCTTCTTGTTCAAAGACATGTGCGGATCGCCCCATATCCTTATGTGGTTTAAACCGGCTTCATACCAAACCACAACTCCTAAAGGGTCTTTTCGACCGACTTGACGGTACTAGATTTAGCAAGTATACCGCTCTAAGGCATACCCCCGTAATCTAAATAGGCAATGTAGCATAACTCATCATAGATCTAACCATTTCTAAAGAGTCCTATTTTCGCCTCCCACACCATTTTGTCAGCAGGTGTCGGTGAAGCGCGCCGATGTAATCCCACACTTCACTAGATAGTCCATAAACTCGTTATCGAGGTATTCGCCACCGCGATCGAACGCAAGGACTCTGATACTTTACCTAGCTTCGCCTCCACCCGCCTTAAATTCTTTTCGAATTTCAAAGCATCATTATGCGCGAAGTTGTATACGTATCCGCACTTCTCGAGTAATCACATGAAAGTGACAAATACTGCATTCTCCACGAGCTTGTGTGACATCGTCCACACAAGTCGAATGGACTAACTCCAACATTTTTCGCTCTATAACCCTTCGCTTGAAGGGTTCCGTCGACATCTACTTCTATAATTGATTCGCATCGAACGGAGTAACCGTGAGATTACCCAACGCTCCATTCTTAGCCGCTCTTGATCCTATTTAGATTGATGACCTAATCTAAGATGCCAGAGAAAAGTAGAGTAATCTCATTAAGAAAACTTTCTTTTTAGGGTTTGATGTAAGATGCAACATAGTTATAGTATTATGTTTTGCGTAAATAGTATAGCTTAATTATATATGTGCCAACATCGATAACTTCTCATTTCTATATAGAAACACCACTATCAAAAATAATAGTAATATCCATGAGTAAATAACTCGAATCGTAAACAAGGTTCACCAAAATCCGCACATATAAACGCCTTTAAAACTAAAATCGTTGTCCCAAAACAAAAGAAACATCTCCAACGCAACAGCTTCGACTTCGCCAAGCTGCTCATGGAGATCGTTATCTCGCCATCAAGGCCTCTTGTCCGCAGGAACCCCGCAAGGTGTAACAAACATGAGCATGCCAGTATTCAATACCCAAGAATGGGTAGAACAGTCGCTAAACATGTTTCCATTAAAGCAAACGGCGCACTCGAGCCTTGAGCATAGGGCACTGCCTTCCAATGCCCGCCTCACCAGCACTGAAGCACTTGCCTTCTCCTTGGCTTCTTCAGCCTCCGTGGCAACCATGTTCTTGTTCCCATTACTCCCACTATTTCCTCGCTTTACCACCTTTGGCACCCTTTTCTATTTCCATTTTGCAACGAAATTTTGGGTCCTTAGATGTGTAGCAAGAGCATGTGCTCTCTTTCCCATAACTCCTTCCGCAAAGAACGAGATCATTAAGCAACCGACTAAGTGTGAACTGTCTTGCTCATGATCGATTTACGCCGAAAGTTCTCAAAGACTTGGCAACAGTGTTGAGGATGATATCGACCTCGTCACAATACCTCCTCCCAACCGATCAAGACTATCCATGGACGAATCATTGCGAGACATGTTCATGGACCGAACTTCCTTTTTCCATCTTACACGCCAAGATTTCTCTCATTGGTGGAAGTCGATCGTCCGATCCGATCGCCCAAACTTACCTCGAGACTTGACCAAATATGTCAAGGTCGCTCGATCGATGTCGCACGCAAGTCCTTTGGACATCGTAGTCATCATAGCATTTAGCCATATTTTGACTTATTCCAAAGTCCGCTCGACTCCCGGTCATTAGTCGGTAGTCAAGTTTAGCGGTGAGTAGTGAGAACAAACATGTGTTCTTCAAATGATAAGAACATATTCCATGTTTCGCTTCCACTGATAAAATTTTGACCGATAACTGATTTTGTGCGAGCATATTGATAATAGTAAGAGACATATCTCAAACGATAATGTAAACACATAAGCATACGATCGCAAAAATTGTGAATAATAATATTGTAACCTTTGATAAAACAATATTAATTGAAACCTCCAATCGCCCAAGAATTCCATAATGCCACGCTGTGGACGCCACACGAACCCCCACTGCACTAAATATACCTTTAGTCGCTTAATTTCAATCCATGTCAACTTATCCTATGACAAATGAAATTAATGATTGACCTTACTGACCACATCACTATCGCAAGAAAGGACTCATGGAAGTTGTACTTGAGGTGATGTCTAGCAATGACCACAATTTTAACAGAGAAATGAATTTTAGAATTGGTATACTCACCGACCATACCGCCAATTCAAATTCTTTGTTATCTCGCTATATCTATCTCTAGAGAACTTATGAAAATCGCACAGCAGCCAGCCAGGGATCGCTATCATCGAAACTCCCACTCTCAATAGATTTAAAATGTTTTATTTAGAAATCTCATCTAACAAACTTATGATAAACAAGGCAAGCAAGCACGCTGTGGACGCTACTCAGCAGGCCTCACTTTGTTTAGAGATCAAAGTGCGGAGGTCTCGACATTTTAATTTGAAAAATTAATTTGTCGGGTTGTTGCTTATTTTTATTCAAAAGGTTTGTCCATGCGCATCACGTAATCCTAGCATGCATTTTCATAGAACTCAACATGTAAAACATGCTCGCATTCTAAAATATGCTTCGATAAACGCGTAAACCTAGCATGCTTACTATGCGCATCCAATTACGTAAAACACTTAAAGGTTTGTCAACGAATATAAACATACATAGCATGCTACCGTGATTATATAAACATCCACGACATGGCATATGAACGATAAAATAAATAAAACGCTTATCGCGCCCAATCCGGAAACCTCGCATATTTAAATCTAATCTATTACATAGATTTAAGTACGTAATTAAACTCGAACGGCCTCGCACGTAGGCACGGACCGGATTCAACAATGGGCCTCGCGGCACGGCACGGACCGAAAACTGGATTGGGCGAAAATCGGGTCCGGGCCAGGTTGTGCCAATGCTGGCCGCAGGGCAAAGCCTGGCCGCTGCCCAGCGCGCGCCGCCCGCTGTCTCGCTGGTTGCCTGCTCGTCGCTAGGCGCATCACATTCGCCGAAAGCACGCTGCAGCGTTTTCCCCGACGCCGAACGCTGCCGAGAGACGCCTGCCGCCCGGTCGAAACGCGACCGCGAAGTTCCGCCGCTGCTGGTCGCCGGCGAACGCACGCCTCGTCACGCCAGCTCGCCGCTTGCTTGCTGCCGCCCCGCGATCGCCTGCCGCCGCGGGCGCCAGGGTCTCCGCTGCGAACGCACGCCTGCCGCCCGCGTCGCGACGCTCTCGCGATCGCGAGGCTTGCTGGAGATACCGCCGTGGACCGCCGAGCCTACCGCTTTTCCCCGCTCGCTTCGCTTCTTCGTTTTTCGCTCGCTTCTTCTTTACGATAAGATTTACATGATAAAATCTAATCTAACCACGGATTTTCTCGCGTGTAAAACAAAACCAACAAAAACAAACGAGTTAACGATGAACGCAAACCACAATTAAAACGCACGATAATCAAACGGAATTAATCCAACGTAGCCAAGATTCCGATCCTGTGCTCGATACCAATTGTAGGAAAACGATGTTAACCTCGCCCGAGGATCCATCTTCGTGTTTAATTCACCATACATTGATTATAAACGGAGTACGCGCCTATATAATTAAAGGCAACACGCGGGGTTTTCGTGTTTACTCGATCCGCCGAGGGATCGAACGGATGAATGGTTCGAACTGCCGAGACTCGAGCTTGACCTTCTCTCGATCTATCGGCTGCCCAATCTCCAACGCCGAGTGAGGACGATCTATGGAGAATGCTTCGGAAAATCACCCAATGCTCTTCTCAAAACTCACGAAATTCTCTCTCAAATATTATCGAGAATACCGAAATTTGTTCTCAATATATGAGCATTAACTAGACTTATCTCATACCTTATATTTATAAGCACTACCTTAATCCTATATGGAATATTACCATAATCCTATACGGAATATTACCATAATCTTAGGATTATTTCCATACTCAGATTATTTCCATACTCGTGATTATTTCCATAATCTTATATGGAAAGGATCTATGCATATACCATAAATATAACTATATCCTTGTGGGATAAAGAGAATAAAATCTTCCTTGAGAGCATTATAGGGCCGATTTTCAGAGCTACGGGCCCTGACGGGCCAGCCCAGGATCAAATGCAAGGAAAAAGATGGCCTAAATAAATTAATTATCTTATGTTCAAATTTTAACATAAATTAATTTATAAACATTCGATCATGCCACTAGAGAAAGAATGTCGACTTACCCTTTATTACCGGTTGAGTGCTTGCACTTAGACATTACGAATCCTCAGATTTAAGATATTTAACGTTCATTAATCATTTATAGCAATCGATCGCTAAAACGACACAACTTCATTTCTTAAGTAGTACCACTCAACTTATTATTGTACTGAGCAACTCAACCCGCAGGTTTAGTACAATAAACCTTTGAGCTCCTTAAGGGGACGCCATCATCCTAAACGGATACACGGTGACTGACATGATAACTACGACATACAAGACGCCACCACCCAAGACGCGAGAATTCTGGTTAGAACATATAACCCTCACTCATAACAAGTCAAAGTGATGGTCAAGAACTCATACTCACCTAATACCTTATCGAGGTTTAGATCATCGTAAGTCACCGAGATTCGGTTCTTCACGACGGTCGAAGAAGAACTCATCTCATCAGATCCTTCAATACGTAGACGCATCAAAGATAGACAAGCAACTAAGTCAAGTCACTTATCTATATCGCAGCCTAAACCGACAACTCGTCCTTAAGTCGCCTCAACAGTGAAACTTTTTATATCTCATTAAGTCGACCAATCATACGCATTCGTGATCTTCACACACCGTATGATCTAACTTATATACGAGATAAGGACACGATATATGCAATCAAGTATTCATTTCGTGATAGAGATTGTAATAGTGGTAACAGAAACATTGTACAAGCTCAACCAAACCGCCAAGATACAACCAACACACGCCTAAATATCTCATGGCAAAGCGATACAGCCAAGACTATACGGTGGATATCCTCCTCCGTGAGTTCGACGCTGAGATCAAAGACAAGAGTGGATCTCAAAATCAAGTGGTGACCACTTGAGCGCACTTTGAGAAAGGATAAAGGAGATTCAATCCGAGCAACGCTTTCGGATGAGGAGCTACTCGAGATCTACACCGCGAAGGAGCCGGTACGCGAACTCAGTGAACTACATTGTGACCGGAGGTTGCCCGTGGGGATGCCAACACACCAGAGGAACAAACTCAAGAAGGAGAGTCGACAATACGTATGGGATGACCCATACTTGTGGAATCAATGCTAAGACTTGATCTTGAGGAGATGCGTTCGAATGCAGTGACGAGCCCAAGTTTTGTGCTCTTTTTCTCGTGGTCTTGTCTAGGTCTAGATCGAGTCTTTTGTGTCTTTCTTGTTGTGTTTGTGTCCGGAGGACACATTGGTCTCAGGGAACAAGGCAGGCGTAAATGGGCAAGAAGGAGTGGAACTTGCTTGGCGGGTGAATAGAGATACGATGCACCTCGAGGGCACAAGGAGCTTAGCTCACAGCCTGGGCTTCAAACTCCAGGAGCTGTTCCGCTTTCGGCGTGACCTCCTTACTGCACCGCACAGTTCATTCTCCAGAAGGGTAGGCTAATGGGCAAGCGGAAGTGAAGAAGGCGAGCAGAGACCAAGAAGAAGAAGGAGGGCAAGAGAAGGCAGAGGGAGAGCTAATGGGCAAGATACGCGAGATCTGGGCGAATCTCGCTAAATCCGGAAAGGATGCGCGCTGACACCGAATCTCATGATATCCGGAGGAGATCGCCTCGGATCCGTCTGGGCAAGGAAAGAGCGCCGATCAACAAGGAAAACCTACCAGATTGTCCAGCCCATGGGCCATTACCATCGCCGATCTCTCTAGGCCTATATATATGGATGAAGGCGCGACTTGTGCGCTCTCTCTCTTCCGCTCCAACTCTCACTCATTATCAAATTCATCCAAAGAAGACCACATACATTAAGTTCCTTCGGGCAAACACTTTTATTTGCTATTCAGATGTTTTGCCGCGGCGGCACTTTGGGCTCGCTGCTTCTATTTCGCTCAAGTAATAGTAAGTTGTTTCCGCTTTCATGATGTTTTCAATTAATCTGTCAGATGTTTATTTATTTTATGTCTAGCTAAGTCTTTATTCGGTTTGGGCGTGACTAAGTGGAGCATGATTAATATAACTCGAGAGGTCTAAGTAGGCATTACGATCCGCATGCGTGTGTTCCCAAGCACTAGGTCCCGGGCATTATATAACTTAACCAAACTCGTGTGTTAGTTGCAAATAACATAGTGGGTAAGGGAAGGTTGCAAGTAATAATTGATTAAGGTGTCGGGTGTCCGCACCCCAAATAGTATGACTTGGTGTGGGCGAGTTGGAGTAGTCATAGCACCGCCTTTGCCAATACCGGTCCATCTAGATCATAACACCGCTGTAGGTTTACATGTATCGAGGTGTCCTCGCAGTGGGCATTACGGGTTAGATAGTTTGCATAGGGTGTCCTTGCCTTCTTTACATAGAAAGGATAGATTTGGAGGGGTGCGTCGGGGCGTGACGCTGTGACAACGGGTCACGATGTATGTCTCTTATAACCGGTTGATGCATGTCATGTGAGAAAACCTTTGCACCTAGGACCGAGTATTAATCGCCTTCACGGTTGTTGCCCAAGCCGCACTCGCCTTATTATTTGATATTCCTTTGAGTTTGTTTCGTGTTACTTTAGTCTTATCTATAGTGATCAAGATAATTACACCACTCATCCCTTTTATGACATCGCGACATCGAGATTGCTACACCAACTCCTCGTGGATCGAATTTATACTTATCGCCGGCTACGCCCGTGATGGGCAATAGGTTATAAATTTATTTTGAACGCTAAAGAGAACGTGTCGAATTGGCGCCGCTGTCGGGGAGTTGCGCATTCCAGTAGTATCTCTATTTCTTGAATTTATATTGCTTTCTTTATTGTATGCTACGACCTAACCTTGCAGGAGAGAACGGAGGACTTTTGTACGATCCTGAGATCGAAAAGCACGCAAGGCGGAGGAGAGCAGCAGTACGGAGGGCACGACAAGCTGCGAGGGCAGCTAATCCAGAAGAGAACCCAGAGGGCAATACGATGGGTGAACAACCGCAAGTAGAGCGGACATTGAGGGAAATGGTGTTCCCCAACAACCAGAACCTGAGGCCAACGGGCATCACTTTGCCCGCGATCAATGGCAACCGAGATGAAGCATTCTTCATCCAAATCCTTCCCCGCTTCAAAGGACATGCCCGGGAGGATCCACAAAGGCATTTACAAGATTTCGAGATGGCGTGGGGACTATCCGCCAATGAAAATCTTGGAGAGTATGTGAGATTAGTGTCATTCCCTCTCTCGCATGATGGGGCAAGAGAACGGCTTCACACCTCGCCCGCTGGAAGTGTGACCACGTGGCACAACTTCACCGTAGTTCCTCGAGAAGTACTTTCCCGCCGCCCGTATTCGTAATATGAGGAAAAGGATAAGCAAGATCAAATGGGCACGGAGAGACCTTTATGATTACTAGGAAGGTTTAAACAACAGCAGCGAAATGCCCTCAACATCAAATTCCGTGATCATGATCCGATCCAATATTTCATGGCCGGGTTGAGGGCAACAGAGAAAATTTGGGTGAATGCAGCCAGTGAGGATCAATACTAAATAAAGTTCCCAAAGGAGGCCTTTAGATGCTGGGCGAGATGGTCAAGAAAACAGAGACGAAGGAGGAGAAGTTCCGGGCAAGCCGCCGCTACTTCTTCAACCGTGGAGACCAAGTCGGATAAACTCAGAACCTATTCGACAAGTTCATAACCAACACAGATCGTGACCGTGACCGTGGCAAGGGCAAAAGAAAGCTAAAGTTTGCCAAATAGGCTTGCCGCGACACATCACACGGATCAACGCCCCACACAGCTTGAAGAAGAAGAAGTCAATGCAAAGGGTCGAATGGTAATGGGCAATACGAGCAGAGGAGATATGATCCAAACTCTCGACCTACAACCTGTGATGGAGGAACCACGAAAACTTTAGGTGGTCTAACAACCAAAGAAGGGCAAGGTGACAACAACAAAGAAGAAGACGGAGGGCGTGACAACAACAACCATACGAAATAATCAGCGACTAAAGCGGTGGGCCATCGTCATCGAACTTGTGCACACTATGGCACGAGAAAATATGAAGGCTCAACAAGAGAACGAGAAATTCAAGGTCGAGATAAGAGGAGCCCTCCAGAGCCTTGGGAACCAAGTTTCCAATCGACGGTCCCGTAACGCTGCTTCGAGAAGAAGAAGGAAATTTACCTCCTCAAGTAGAGGTAAACGAGTTAGCCCAACCGAATGTCAGAGCCCCGAGAAGTGGGAAGAAGCGCAGAGAAAGTTTTCATGCCTAAGGACGACGCAGACATGCCCGAAGTGGAAGATATCACGAACACAATGGTCAAGACGACAATGATCAAGAGGAACCGCCCAAGGAAAAGATGAAAAAGAAGAGGCAATCATTGAGCCAACCTATGTCAAACCTAATCCTAAGGTTTTACCTCCTTCCGTGCAGATCGCCAAGAACAGAGAGGAAGAAATGAGCGAGATGTATCGCGTGTTTCGAAGGTGGAAATTAATATACCGCTCATCATCGCTCCGGGCACGATGCCAAACGGGCAAAGTTCATGAAAGAATTGTGCACGAGAAAGGTGAAATACAAAGATGATGCAAAATTCCGTGGGAGAAAATGTATCCGCAGCTTTGCAATGAAATTACCCGAGAAGTGTGGAGATCCGTGGATGTTTTTCATTCCCTACGTAATAGGCAATACGAGGATCGAAAGGGCCATGCTGGATTTGGGGGCATCTATAAACGTCATGCCCTTGTCAATGTTCAATGAATTAAAGGTGGGAACCCTGAAGCCAACACGAGTGGTTATCCAATTAGCGCATGTGTCCAACGCTTATCCGTAAGGAATCATCAAGACGATTGGTCAAAGTGGAGGAACTCATATTTCCAGCGGACTTCTACGCTCGATATGGGCACGATGGATAACAAATCCGCGCTATGCTCTTGGGTCGACCATTCATGAAGACGGCCAGGACCAGGATCGATTGCGACACGGGCAAGTTATCTTGTGAATTCGACGGCGAGACGGTGACCTTCAACATCTTCAAGGCCATGGAGCATCCGATTGATATTGAGGTCGTGGAATTCATTGATCACATTGAACCCATGGTGGGAGACATCCTGCACGAGATAGGTTTACAAGATCCGCTGGATGCAGCAATTCAAAGTGGTCTTAAGGAAGGAGACACTCAAGGAGAAGCAGCTTACGGACAATGTCGGGAGGCCCTGCTTTATTTGGCGGTTTAACCCGAGGGACTCAAGTGGTCAATATACCAGAACATGCCCAAGCTGAGGGAAGAAGAAAAGCTCGTTCCATCCCTTATGAGAGCACCGAAACTCGAGCTAAAGACTCTTCCTCACCACCTGAAGTACATCTTTCTAGGGAAGGACGACACCTTGCCCGTGATCATCAATGCTAAACTCAGTCCGAGTCGAGGAAGTCGTGAGAAGTGTTATCGGGCAATACAAGGAAGCTATTGGATGGACATTGGCCGACATCAAGGGCATCGCCCTTCCATATGCTCACAATATTCGATGGAAGAAGAAGCTAAACCAAGACGCGATCAACAAAGGAAGTTGAACCCAACTATGAAGGAGGTAGTCATGAAGGAGATCTTGAAGCTTCTCGACTTGGGCATCATATATCCCAGACGACAAGAAATGGGTCAGCCCAAGACACGCCGTGCCCAAGAAGTCGCATTCAGTAGTGAAAACGAGAAAGGAGAGTCGATCCCAACAAGGCTCCAAACAGTTGGATGATGTATCGACTATCGAAAGCTCAACACGGTGACCGAAAAGATCACTTCCCATTACCTTTCATTGACGAGATGCCGGAAAGGTTAGCCGAAACAAATTCTTTTGTTTTTAGACGGATACCTGGCCACATGCAGATATGGGTTGCCCAAGGTGATCAGGATAAACTATTTCACATGCCCATTCGGACATTTGCCTACGTAAGAACGCCTTCGCTTGTAATGCCCTGTGGACATTTCAACGATGCATGATGAGCATCTTCTGACCTATTAGAGAAATGCATCGAGGTCTTTATGGACGACTTTACCGCCTATGGGGAATCATTCATGAGTGCTTGATAAATTTGGAGGTAGTCCTACGTAGATGTGTCGAAAAGAATTTGATCCTAAATTATGAGAAATGTCATTTCATGGTACAAGAAGGGATTGTTCTTGGGCACGTGGTGTCCGAAAGAGGATAGAAGTAGATAGAGCTAAAGTAGAGATCATCGCCAAATTGTCCTATCCAAATTTCAAGAAAGCAAGTGCGAGGTTTCCTCGCACGCTGGGTTCTACGTAAGATTTGTGAAGGACTTCGCAAAGATCGCCCACCCATGACACCCACTACCCGTAATGATGTACCATGGGAATTCGATGAAGAATGTAAGATAGCTTTTGAAACTCAAGAATAACTTAATTTCAAGACCGATCATTCAACCCCGATTGGGGCATGCCGCTTGAAGTTATGCGCGACGCAAGCGGATATGCCGTGGAGCCGCCTGGGACAACGAAGAGGAAAGGAAAGTCATGCTATATACTATGCCTCAAGAACTCTCAATGCAGCCCAATGCAACTACAAAGACGACCGAGAAAGAGCTCTTGGCGGTCGCCTTTGCTTTTGAAAATTTCGATCATATCTCATCGGGCCAAGACAATCGCTCACACCGATCATACCGCCTCGAGATACCGATGGCCAAGAAGGAGTCAAAGCCACGACTAATCAGATGGATCTTGCTTCTCCAAGAGTTCGATGTAGAAATCAAAGACAAGAGTGGAGCACAAAACCTTGTGGCCGACCACTTGAGTAGGATATTGAAGGGGAACCCGTGCCCATTGCAGACCTTCCTCAAGAACATTTGTACTTCATTCAGGGCACGACGGAGTTCGAGCCATGGTATGCAGATTTGGTGAATTACAAAACCACTGGAGAACTCCCTGTTGGGCTCACTACGTATCAAAGAAACAAAATCAAAGCAGATTGTCGTGCCTACATATGGGATGATCCCTACTTATGGAGAAAGTGCGCTGATCAAGTTTTGCGACGATGTGTGCCCGAAACTGAGATCAAAGACATTCTGAATCACTGCCACTCCAAAGAATGTGGAGGTCACTTTGGGCACAAGAGGACAACGAGAAAGGTTTTAGACAACGGATTCTTCTGGCCCACGATATTCAAAGATGCTTATGAGTCAGTAAGCAATGCAAAGAGTGTCAACAAGAAGGAAATATCACAAAGAGGAATGAGATGCCCATGATACCTATCCTTCCCCGCCGAAATCTTTGATGTATGGGGATGGACTTTATGGGACCATTACCGAGCTCAAGGGCAATGCGACATCCCGCTTGCAAAGGATTATGTTTCAAATGGGTTGAGGCCAAGGCAAGTGCCACTAATGACTCAAAGGTAGTTTCACTTTTCTTAAAGCTAATATCTTCAACAGTTCGGCGTGCCCAAGGCAATTATCGCCGATCAAGGAACCCATTTTGCAACACTACTATCACCAAATTGTTCGAGAAATACGGTAACCCATCGTGTGACTACAGCCCACCATCCGCAGCTAATGGGCAAGCGGAGTTGTCCAACGTAATAATCAAGACTATATTGAGGAAGGTAGTGGGACCTACGGTAAGGATCGAGCACTCGCCTTGATGACGCTATGGGCATATAGAATCGCATACAAGACCCCTTGGGCATGTCACCATACCGAATTGTGTTCGGCAAGATGTGTCACTTACCAGTAGAACTAGAGCACAAGGCATTTTGGGCAGTAAACAAGCTCAACTTTGATTGGGACCATGATGGCCAAGCTAGAAAGCTTCAGCTTCAAGAACTGGAAGAAATAAGGCTAGAGGCCTATGACAATGTCGTTCTATATAAAGAAAGATTAAAGAAGGCACATGACCGTCTTATCAAAGCCAAGTCATTCGAGCAAGGGCAATTGGTGCTTTTATACCAGTCTCGATTCAAGTTGATGTCGGGCAAGTTAACAAGCAAGTGGTGCGGACCATATGAAGTTAAAACTCAATTTCCGAATGGAGCTGTCGAGATCGCAGATCTGAAGACGAGAAAAACCTTCAAGGTCAATGGACAGCGTCTGAAGGCTTACTATGGGCATCACGAGGTAGATCCAGGGGAATTGCATCGAGTGCAAGCCCTCGACGGGGAAGAGTAATAAAGAGGTCTGGTCGAGCCACGACGATAACCATACCGCCGTGAGGCAACCCGTATTTTTATTTGCTTTCTGTTGTTTTTCTCTTTTGTTTTTGTTTTTGCCCCGCTTTGCGGTGGTGTTGTGTTGGTCAATCTACAGAACAAGGTGATCATGATCAAGAGGGCAAGATGAGACGCTAGACATTCGCCGTGGGCAAGAGGGTGAGTTCTGAACAAGTGGCGCGGTTGTCGAGAAAGGACGAACGCCCCTTATAACCGGCCACCCATAATTACCTCACCCACGCCGCCTCAACCTCTCGCAAATTCTCTCTCACCTGAGCCTTAAAGAAGAAACCCTCCCCATTTTCAAAAAAATGACTGCCCGTAAAACCAGAGCCAAAACCACCAAAAAAGCTCCCGATTCCCCCTCCGAACCAAAGAAAACCACAGAGCTAAAATCAGCAATGGCGACCCCCTCTGAGACTCCTACCACGCCAGAGATGCCCAAGAGCCCATCTCCAGTTAACTCCGAGGACCTGGAGAAAATAATAGAGGAGCAAGCGCCCTCTCCCGTAAAGGCGACGCCGGAGGAACCACCGAGAGAGACGGCGGCGAAACCCAAGAAGAAGAAAGCCAAGGCCAACAAGGAGAAGGCTATCCCGACGACGGAGAAGAAAGGTACCCATGCGAGACGGAGGAGTCCACCCTGACTTAAGTCGACGAATTGGAGTCCTCAAAGTAGAAGGAGAAAAGCGAAGAAAGAGAAGAAACCCCAGCCGAGAAAGACTCCGAGGGCACCACCACCACCGAGAAAGAAGCCTCGTCGGAGCTACCTCCACCTTCAAGGAAGAGAACCCGGGGGTACCTTGCGAAGATGGCATCACCCTCCTCTGAAAAAGGGAAAGCCGTCCTGACCACGGAGAGGCCACCCCGAGGTTCAACACCACCTCTGATGAGGGGCATTGTAAAGCCCAAGACGCTAGACATGGAGGTGCTGGAGAGTCTGGGGGTTAAGGATGAGGTGAAAAGTTTTTCGCAAGGATTGACGGGGAGCGTTTTGGAATGGCCAGACGGTCAGACATCACATTGGCGAGGAGTTTATTCAAACTCTCGAAATAAAGAACCCGTGCAAAGTGAAGTCGACCACGCATCGCATCAAATTTAAGTCGATGGGCAACAACTTCGCTCTCTCGCGAACGACTTCAACCGCACTCGGCATTACGTATGTTTGAGACGAAGACCACGTATCACAAGGAGGCTTTCACCCACGCCCCGAGCACACAGTGGGAGGAGTGGAATGAAAATGGTCATCGATTGGTCCGGGCACAACGCTCAAGTCGATACACTAAGGGCAATGAGCCGAGGAGCAACGCGCCAAGGACGTGCCATCGCCACCGCCCTACGCTTCTTTGGGAAGGTGGACAGAGCAAGAACTCCATCTCCCAAACAGAGTTGTTCATCTTAGGTGCATGTGGTATGGCCACAAGGTGAACTTTGCCGTGTTTGCACCGCCCATTTCAAGGACATCCCGACTCATCCTAAGCGCAGGATCTCTCTTGCCCATTTGGTGACCGTGTTAGCCACGGTCAAGGTGCCGGACGGCTTAATACCGACCGAAGTGGAGACCGAGCTGTATATCGACACGCCTATGTTGGAACGGATGAAGGACATATACTACGACTCAGACGGAAAAC
The DNA here is from genome assembly GCA_036937905.1 of Salvia rosmarinus. NCBI lineage: Eukaryota > Viridiplantae > Streptophyta > Magnoliopsida > Lamiales > Lamiaceae > Salvia > Salvia rosmarinus. The sequence goes on from JAODLM010000682.1 coordinate 28,475, forward strand.
CGCCTTCACCGAGCCACCGACGACCAAACAGCCCTCACCACGCCCAACAACCGTAAGAGGATTCAAAGATAGCTGGAGGAGGATGATGACATCAAAGCCCACTTGACTGTGATAGAGGAACAATGTAAAGTGACCCATGATGCCCTCGCTAGCCTATTTTCCCCACTGGATTCGTGTATCCACTTCCCTCGACCTTTTGTCCTCCCTTTTTTTTTTTTTTGTTTTCTGTTTTGTTGTGTTTTGTTTTTTTTGTTTTGTTGTTTGTTTTGTTTTGTTTTGTTGTTGTTGGTGGTCAACCTTTTCACCCACTTTGCCCAAGGCAAAGTGTGTGAGCGGCCGGGTTGCGCCTGCTGCTTGTTTGAGTTAAGAGAGTCGGTCCTCACTCGACCCACTTTGCCCAAGGCAAAGTGTGTGAGTGGGGGACCGCCACCTTGCTCGCTTTGTTTCGTTGTTTGTTGTTTGTGTTCCTCTTTTCACCCACTTTGCTCAACGCAGCGTGTGAGTGGGAGGGTTTTCGCTTTTGTGTGTCGGTTGGCATGTTTAAATTGGTGGGATTGATTGGTCGTATTTTGCTTTGTTGTGAATAATGCTAGTAGTTTTAGGAATTCGCTTGAGCATGACCGTATGTAAATAAGGACGACGAATTGAATTTGAGCACACATGGTGAGATTTGAGCTTAAACTCGTCAGATCTCGATCAACACGCTTCCTTTCTTGTGTGATTATCGACATCTTCATTAGCTTTTGCTAGAACTTGCGCGCACTCTTATGTCGAGGCCTTATCGACTTAGTTAAAACATTTAGATGACTTAGGCATATTTTTCTTTCAAATAGCCCATCGAGCCAAAAATGTCCTACCTAATGTTAATCCCTCGTTCAGCCCCCTTGAGCTTAATAATTTCTTTCATTCACTTAAATTAGCCTGGAAAAGAAAGCTCACCCGGTCAATTAGACTCAGGAGCTAATAGAAGAGAAGGGCAAAGGAAGAACAAGAGCCTCAGAATGGGCAAGAAAAAAGGGTTTACCGTAATTTCAAAGAAATGGGCAAATGCCCAATATAAAGAAGGTACCCTGAATCGAAAGAAAACTGAAGGACTTGAAATAAAAGAATATATATTGATGAAGTCCTAAGATGGTTGTGCTGAGGCCCGTAAGAAAAAGGCGAAAGGAAATCCATGGAGGACAAAATAAATTCCTCGAACCTGAGTCCATAATGACCTTAGCCTCGTTCCAAAAAATTTCCCACCTATGTCTTAAGCCCCATTACAGCCAAATAAAAGACCTAAGGATGAATGTTTAAAACTTTGTCTAAACGGTGGAGATGGTAGAGGGCACGCAGCCTTATGGCATAGTCGAAATGAAAGATGTCCTGAGCGTATACACTAGCCTATACACAAGAGTACAGAGTGTTGGTAAGGAAAATGCCCAATATGCTCAAATTCAGATTTTGACTTGTTTGATGGTCGTTGTTTGAATGAAGTCTACTTGAATTGCTAGTTTGTTCCGATGAAGCTTATATTGCCGAGATATCCTCTTGGTGGAAATGTGCTAACCTTTTCTGCTTTTGAGTCTTTTCTTTATTTCTTTGTCTTGGGCAATTGCGCGTGCATGCTTGAGGACAAGCATGTTTAAAGTGTGTATGCATGACGAGCCCAAGTTTTGTGCTCTTTTCCGTGTCTTGTCTAGGTCTAGATCGAGTCTTTTGTGTCTTTCTTATTGTGTTTTGTGTCCGGGAGGACACATTGGTCTCAGCAGGAAAAGGCAGGCGTAAATGGGCAAGAAGGAGTGGAACTTGCTTGGCGGGTGAAAAGAGATACGATGCACCTCGAGGGCACAAGGAGCTTAGCTCACACCGGGCTTCAAACCCAAGAGTCGTTCCGCTTCACGGCGTGACCTCCTTACTGCACCGCATGTTCATTCTCCGTAAGGGTAGGCTAATGGGCAAGCGGAAGTGAAGAAGGCGAGCGAGACCAAGAAGAAGAAGGAGGCAAGAGAAGGCGAGAGAGAGCTAATGGGCAAGATACGCGAGATCCGGGCGATCTCGCTAACCGGAAAGGATGCGCTACGACACCGAATCTCATGATATCCGGAGGAGATCGCCGATCCGTCTGGGCAAGGAAAGAGCCCGATCAACAAGGAAAACCTACCAGATTGTCCAGCCCATGGGCCATTACCATCGCCGACCTCTCTCGCCTATATATATGGACGAAGGCACGACTTGCGCGCTCTCCTCTCTTCCGCTCCAACTCTCACTCATTATCAAATTCATCCAAAGAAGACCACATACATTAAGTTCCTTCGGGCAAACACTTTTATTTGCTATTCAGATGTTTTGCCGGCGGCACTTTGGGCTCGCCGCTTTATTTCGCTCAAGTAATAGTAAGTTGTTTCCGCTTTCATGATGGTTTCAATTAACTGCAGCATGTTTATTTATTTTATGTCTAGCTAAGTCTTTATTCTCGTTTGGGCGTGACTAAGTGGAGCATGATTAATATAACTCGAGAGGTCTAAGTAGGCATTACGATCCGCATGCGTGTGTTCCCAAGCACTAGGTCCCGGCATTATATAACTTAACCAAACTCGTGTGTTAGTTGCAAATAACATAGTGGGTAAGGGAAGGTTGCAAGTAATAATTGATTAAGGTGTGGTGTCCCGCACCCCAAATAGTACGACCGGTGTGGGCGAGTTGGAGTAGTCATAGCAACGCCTTTGCCAATACCGGGTCCATCTAGATCATAACACCGCTGTAGGTTTACATGTACCGAGGTGTCCTCGCATGGCATTACGGGTTAGATAGTTTGCATAGGGTGTCCTCGCCTTCTTTACACGTAAAGGATAGATTTGGAGGGGTGCGTCAGGGCGTGACGCGACAACGGGTCACGACGATGTCTCTTATAACCGTTGATGCATGTCATGTAGAGAAAACCTTTGCACCTAGGACCGAGTATTAATCGCCTTCACGGTTGTTGCCCAAGCCGACTCGCCTTATTATTTGATATTCCCTTTGAGTTTGTTTCGTGTTACTTTAGTCTTATCTATAGTGATCAAGATAATTACACCACTCTCATCCTTTTAAGTGACATCGTGACATCGAGATTGCTACACCAACTCTCGTGGATCGACCCTATACTTATCGCCGGCTACGCCCGTGATGGGCAATAGGTTATAAATTTATTTTGAACGCTAAACGACAGCGTGTCAGTGAGCAAACAAGCATCCTTGAATAAATAAAGGGGTAAGTCAGCATTTATTCTCTAGTGGCATGAATAAATATTTATGAATTAATTTATGTTCTGGGAAGAACATAAGAAAATTAATTTATTAGAGGCCCATCTTTATTCCTTGCATTTGATCCCTGGGCTGGCCCATCAAGGCCTGAAGCTGCTAAGAAATTTGTCCACCTCATTTGAGTCCCATAGGGATTCTGTTTTGATCCTCTCTATATAAAGAGATATTATTATATTTATTAGATATGCATAGATCCTATCCAGAAAGGATTTAGGGTTGCATTATAAATATAAGGTGAGAGAAAATCAAAATCTAATCCTAAGAGAAGAATTTCGAAAATTATACTATTCCAATAGTTAGGATTTTCGAAAATCTCAAGGTGTGGAAGAAGGCGAATTTATGCAGTACTCTCCATAGATTGTCCTCACTCAACATTGGAGTTTAGGCAATCGAGATACAGTCCAGAAGATCAAAGCACGAGTCTTGATCTAATTCATTGCACGATAATTTCACAGGTAAACACGAAAACACCAACGTGTTGCAATTAATTATATAGGGCATGCTAGGTATATAATCAATGTATGGTGAATTAAACATCCAAGATAGATCCTCGGAAGAGGGTTAAAATAAGTTTTCCCTACAACTTCCTCTCCTCTGGCTGTTCGAAAAGCAACTTCTCTCTCGAGACAACGTATAGTTGCCCTGTGCTTTTCCAACCAATCCATGCCAAAGATGACATCGAAATCTTCCATTCCGATGACATACAAATTGACAAGGACCTTCTGCTCACAGATTTCTACCTCCTGGTTCAGGCAAATCTCTTTTTCCTTTAGCACTCCCCCTAATGGGATGCTAATTTCGTGGTTCTCTCGGATTCCTGGGTACCAAACCCAACCTCTCACGCAACTCTCAAACGAAAGAATGCGAGGCTCTCAGATCAAACAAAGCAAAACGAGTATATCACTCATATGGATTATACCTTCAAGATTCTCGGGAGCTTGGGCTGCCTACTGCTGACTCAGGGCATACACCCTGGCTTGCTGTGGCGGCCTTTGGTTCGCTGGCCTCGGATAACCTGCTGCTCCGTGGTTCATCCTCGACGGACCCTGGTTCTGCCTCTGTGGAGCCTGCTGCTGTCTTGCTGGCAGCTGCATCGCTGGTCCTCCTATCGAGGGGCAATCTCGAGCCTAATGTCCAGACTTCCTACGACGGTAACACTTGACGTTACCTTGCCTGCATTCGCCCAAGTGATTTCTCTGGCATTTCTGGCACCAAGGCCTTTCCGTACCTTGTCCCCACTGCCGCATGGGTTGGAAATTCCTTCCCCAAGGTTGCCTCTCTCTCTCTCTCCTGAATACCCAGATTCCTCGAAATCACTTGACTGCCCTGGTTCCCTTGGAACACCTGTTTGCCTCTCCCTCGATTTTCCCATTTCCTTTTTGCCTCTTGCCTCTTCCTCCGTCAGTTAGTGTCCGGGTGGCATCATTCTCTCCTAGGCAACATTGACTCAATGTTTAAAGCCCGATTCAAGCACTGAGCGTACGTCAGATCTCCCTGACTGACGAGTGAAATTCCGATCTCTGGTCGGAGTCCTCTCCTGAACTTGTCTGCCCTAGCAGCCTCTGTGCCGACCAGGTGCATAGCGTAATGCGACAGATAATTGAACAAACGATCGTACTCGGTGACCGTCCTTTACCCTTGCCGAAGATTCTAGAACTCATTTTGTCTCCTCTTCCTGTAAACGCTAGGCACGTACTTTTCCATGAGTTCTTCCTTGAAATCTTCCCATGTATACATTCCCCACTGTCCTGGTGTTAGCGTCCTCCTCAAGGATTCCCACCAGAAATCAGCTTCATCGGTTAGCTTAAAGATCGCACAATTCAGCTTTTATGTTTCTTCGTAGCCGATGTCTTTGAAAATCCTTTCGATGGATCGTATCCAGTTCTCGGCATCGAGCGGTTTGCCGAGACCGTTGAATGTAAGGGGATTCTACCTAGAAAGCTCTCGATTGCATTTCACTGAACCAAGGGTGGTTCCCGGATTTCTTCCATAATGTTGTTCCTTCCTTTGGTTCCTTGTTCTCGGCATTATGTACCGATGTTGAAACGTTAGAATGACGTTCGCACGGATGACCATATACCATCACATAACATATGTCATCACCCATAATCACATATCATCACATATGTCACATATCACGATCACATATAATCATGCAATCATGTGCACATATCATCGTTATGCATCTCACATAACATCATCACATAAATCACACATCATCACATCATAGCTCATATCACATATAAGCATTAAAACATAATATCCTGTCATAGACAACATTAGTATCAGTATCATCCAAGCGTCCATGAAGGACTGTCAAAATACATGATCATAGGTATGTCAGTAAAAAAAGGTCAGATATGAGCACAAGAATCGACTCAAGCATCGCCAAAAGACGCTGCTTTGTCCCATGCGCAAGGCATCATGATCGTTACTTTACACACTGACCACCTAGATCCTTGTCCTTCATACCCATCTACCGTTCTCCATTCACGTCATCCATCTCGTTCTGTCTCTCCTCCTCATCTCTTTCCCTTCCTATTAGAGATCGAACTCGGGCTGCTGCCTCGGTAAAGTGATCCCGCATGGTAGCTAGCCTCTCGTGTGTACGATTCCACCCAAGATGTGCCCTAGTGGCCTGGGTCTCAGGTGAATACTATTCCTGGGTTCCGGTTTTCGGTGTTTGCCCTTCTTCTATTGGATCGACCTCATCTGAGTCATCCACTATCTGAATTACCAGATCCTCTGAGTCGTCACTGACCTTCTCATCCTCTTCTGGATCTTCATTCTCCTCCTCGGAATCTCCTTCCCGAGTTGCCAACCTGATACTAGTGGGTGGCACTATAACTTTCATCATCGGCCTCTTTTCTGCCACAGATGGATTAATCATCTCCTTAACTTGGGAGGGTCCTGCCTCAAAATCATGTCATGTCCTTTGGAGAGTGAAGGTCGTAGATGAAGGGTTAGTGATTGGCGTTTCCTGGATCACTGGCGATAGTCTGAGTGATGGCTGTTCTCTCAATGGTTCCTCGGGAATATCATCACTGTCATCGATCTGGATCAACCCTCGAACATGCCTCATGATCACTTCTATCTAAGAAGGTATGCCTCGGTGATCGGTCCACTGTCTCCAAACTCGAGCAACGAACTCAGTGAAATCTAGAGTAAGATGTCTGGTAATAGGATCCCTGCGGAACATCACATACCCTTGCTTTCTTGCCCATGGCTGCCAACAGGTTGGCAGTCTCTCTGTCATCCTGTAATAGGCCTCATACTCAGACACTTTCCCACTATCTCGAATTTTTCTCCACAGTCCGACAAACCTTCCCAAAATACTGCTAATGGCTCGTGAACATTTCTGGTACATTCTCTGAACTTACGGATTTGCTCATCCATCATGTGAGATCTCAACCAACATTGTCTGGGCAACTGAATATCCATAAACCTACATGTTAGCTCATCATAAAACAACAACAGATATTCATGTTTCCATTTTCTGTCCCAATCATCTGGGTAACCATGCTTCAGACACATGTTCACTTTCAACACATCAATATCCAACACGATATTCATAATAATAATCACGCAAGCAAATACAGGATTCGCTTACAAGCACTCGTTTATCAAATAAACAAGATTTCAACCAACAACACACTTCTATGTAATAACATAGATCCATATCATTCATCCGTGATCATATCAATCACATCACATCATTCTCATCAATGATTTTCATATCACAGTTGCATAGGCTCGTCCGTCCTATCGACAAATCACATCCACATCCACATCAACATCCAACCATATCACATCCATATACACATCATCTTAACATTCCCATCACGTAAACTTATACCATGCAAGGCACATGAAACCAAAATCACATCATGCTCACATAACCACATAAAGCATCAACAAATAAACATATACCTCATCCCTTTTTAAAGGAGGCGGCCTGACGGTGAGCTGATGGTAGTTGTACCTGATAAACAGTTTAGAAGACAAATTCTAAACACTCGATTTCAAGAATGTATAAGATATAAAGCAAATGAACTGTCTTGATATCAGATAACTTTAGATACCCAAAGCAAGAAAAACTGCTCTTATACCAGCTGTCACGTCCCAATTCCTAAAAGAAGGCATGGATGCCGGGGTGTGATTAGGGGTGGGGGATAAGAAGTGGGAAAGAAGGGGGGATACATAAAGCATACATAATAAGAAGATAAGATCAGAAAATCGGGCAGCATCTCTTCTATAACTAGGACATATCTTGAAGGGGAGGGGTAAGCAAACAATCCACCAACAGAAATATATCGACAACATAACTTCAATGAACATGATCTTATTAGATATTGGTAATGCACGGAAACAAAATAGCATTACATCCTGTCGACTAGACCGGTCAACCACATAACATGCTCTTATCGAGACTCACAGCATAATAATATCATAGCGAACCTTGTTTCCAATCAAAAAGCAAAATAACGGGACAAGAGTACATAACCAACAGAGTATATAGATATAACACAACATCACGGAAGCAAAAGGCATGAAAGAACCCGCAGCTCAACCCCTCCGCATCGCCTGTCCAGCCCTCCTCTATCTGTGAAAAAAGTTGAAAAAGATTTTGGGGTTAGTACTGGCACACTCAGCTGGGGTTTTATAACGTAAAACAAAATCCATGATACCGTGTTTAGAGCACTTACCTTAGAAGGTTTTAAAACGTAAACCCACTTCTAAGTAAGCAAAAATAGATTTTTCATTTTTGATACCTGATCCGTTATTACTGTTATTCCCATAATAGAATCTCGGCTCGGAACGTATCCCGGCAGCCATTCACATATAGGCCCGGAACATATCCAACCAGCCAAACCAATGTAGTCTTTCTTCCAGACCACAATCAATTCGTGTGGCCTTTCGGGGTCTATCCCCTTCAGAACCATAACCACGAGTTCGGGGTCTATCCCCTTACGATCAATACTCAAGATGATGATCAACCCATCGAATAGAGATCCGTGCACAATCAACAGATCGACATCTCAGAACAGGGAACGGTATTAACTTCATTAAAACATTTTCACGGCATCCACATTTTTGATTTTGAAATATCCGAGTAAATAACTCAAAATAAGCATATATAACTCAACCTGAACAGTCGAAAACGTTAACTGGGAGATATCCACAGATCCAACAACCTCACATATTGCACTGGTTGGTACCTGGTAACAAGATAGAACAAATTTTTGAGTCACATTCCACAAAGCAAAGCAACAACGTGATCCAAACGGAGATCGAAGCAAAACGGGGGTTTTCGACTTTCTGAACCCATACTTGGCACTCTTCGGGTTTTCAAATCAACTCGATGCAGAAGGCAAATATATTAAGGGCATCAAGATCTATAATAGGGTACCTTTAAAATATGCATGCATGAAAGATGACACAAATATTAGCAGCGAAGAAGCTTCAAAAATCGATGCCTATCCTCAGATCTAGGATAAACCATTCAAAACCGATGCATGAAAATGAAAACATAAGCAATATGCATAACAAGAAACATGGAATGACAAGCTGATATGACCAACTATAACGCGGAAGCAACGGAAAGAACTCTCGTCAACAGATAGGTTGGTTCAACCCTAAACTCGATCTCAACTTTCGATAGTTTCAGATTATTTAAATTGAAAACACAAACTACGCACTCCAAGATTCAACACACCGCACGGAAAAGAAAGGCCGGAAAGGGACGAGTAGGGGTATGGATGGTTGGGAAAGGATGAACGCGGGATATGGAGGTCGGGGAAAACGAATGTAGTGGATGAAGAACTTATCGAAACGAACCTGATTTATCGAATCAAACGCGTCGAAGGAACGATCTTCGTTGCTTGTCTAACCCGGATACCATCGATATCACGAACGAGACAATTGATTTCAAGCTCAAAAGTCGCCAACTTCGTAACTCTACCAAGAACTGTGGTTTGTGCTTTGTTAAACACGCGAGACAAAGATGAAAATATATTTCATATCAAAATTGCCCTGCCTTACAAAAGACCACAAAAGCATATAAATACTAGTCTAAAACGAAAAGGCCAAAGGCCCAAAACACCAACTAACAACTAAAGATAATTGGGCTTTGTTTAAAACCCACGAAAATAAAAGAACCCACTAAACGGGCCTTCATCATGCACGAACTTCGCCTTGGACAATAATCCGCTCACCAATTTGTACCGCTTGAGCCCAACATCTTCATCTTCCAATTTCTTTCGGATAATGCACCGAGATAGCCTTGAGCCGCTTAGCTCGCAATCTTAGAATCGGGCCTCTCAACCGCAACTCCGGCTCAATCATCATTGCCGACTTCGCTCATCATTCCCCCGCCGAAAAGAATTGCCCTCGAATTCGCCTCATCATCATCGAACTCATCTACGTGGAAAGGAGACAAGTCGAAACATTAAAGGTAGTGGAACACTTATACTCACTGGAAGATCGACGCGGTATGCATTGTCATCGACATTAGCAACCACAAAGGAACGGACCGCCGCGCAAGGCATCAACTTCGACCTCCTCAAGTTGGGAAGCGCCTTGCTAATGTGAACCTGCACCTTGTCGCCGGCTTGAACAACACCGCTTATGATGGGCATTAGCCTTAGAGGCGTTTTCTCACCTCGAGCTCGATCCGGCCTTAACCTTCTTGTGCATCTCTTGAACCTGCTCACCCTACGAGAACCTTGCAAACTCGAAAGATGATCAATAGCAAAGGAATAAGATCCAGAGGAGTAAGGGATTAAAGCCATAGACGACCTCAAATGGAGACATGTTAGTGGAAGAATGCACAACACGGTTATAAGCAAACTCAAGAAAAGGTAAACACTCTTCCCATGACTTCAAGTTATTTTTCACTAAAGCACGAGTAAGGTACCTAAAGTCCTATTAACTACTTCACCGCCCATCACCGAGGATGACATGCAGTAGAAAACAACAGTTTAGTACCTAACTTACCCCAAAGAACACGCCAAAAATGTCCCAAAAACTTGGGATCCCTGTCAGACACAATAGTCCGAGGCATGCCATGCAACCTAACTACTTCAAAAAAGAACATATTAGCAATATTAACACCATCATCAGTTTGCTTGCATGCAATAAAATGAGACATCTTGAAAACCTATCGACAACAACAAACACAGAATCCTTGCCAGACTTAGATCGAGGTAAACCAAGCACAAAATCCATAGAAATATCAATCCAAGGTGCAGGTAGTGGAGTGTATAAACCAAACGGATTAGAACTAGATTTAGCCTTCCTACAAGTAATACATCTAGCATAGATTCTCTCAACATCTCTCCTCATGCGAGGCCAATAAAAATGTTCCTGCAATAAACTCAAAGTTTTAGCAACACCAAAATGACCCATCAGACCACCTGCATGTGACTCTAAAACAAATAAGTCTCGCATGGAACAAGTTAGCACACATAGTCAAGATCCTTAAACGAAACCCATCACACATAAAAGACTCAACAGATCTAGAACTGACCGACAATTCCTAAAAATATCACCAAAGAATGGATCGAGGCATAGAAACTCTTCAAATTATCTAGACCTAAGCACCGGGCATGCATAATGTAAAACAAGGTATACCGCGAGACAAAGCATCGGCAACCACGCTCTCATCTCCTTTCTTGTACTTAATCACATATGGAAAGATTCAATGAATTCAACCCACCGCATGTCTCGAATTCAGATTCTCATGCCCTTCAAATGCTTCAACGATTCGTGATTAGTGTGAATCACGAACTCCTTCGGTCTCGTATAATGCCGCCAAGTCTCCAAAGACCTCTTCAATGCATATAGCCCATGTCGTCGTAGAGTACCCAAGGGCTGCCCCATTCGACTTCTCCTCAAGTATGCGACCGGTTTCCTATCCCGCATCAAAACAAGACCAATGCCTATACCGAAGCATCACACTCAATCTCAAACATCTTAGAAAAATCGAGCAAACCAACAGAGGAGCATTACACAATTTCGACTTCAACAAATTAAAAGCATGCTCTTGGGCCTCGCCCCACTCAAACTTCTTGTCTTTCCTACTCAACTCACCAATGGTGCAGAATAGATGAAAATCACGCACAAAACGGCGATAAAATCCACTAAACCATGAAAAGATCTTACCTCGAGCATGTCTCATGCGGGCCATTCCTCAACGGCTTTCACCTTAGCTCTATCAAATGCCACACCTCGACTACTCACAACAAAACCACTGATATATTAGCATACAGCACTTAGCATCACGCATACGTTTAGCACAACGGTAACACAAAAACATGCTAAGATGTCCAACATGCTGCTCACGTATACTATATACGAGGATATCATCAAAGTAGACCACGACATACTTGCCAATCACATCACGTAACACATGATTCATCAAACGATAAAAGTACTAGGAGCATTAGTAAGGCCAAAGGCATAACAAGCCATTCATACAAACCATGCTTAGTCTTAAATGCGCTTTCCACTCATCCCTTCACCATTCTAACTTGAAAATATCCGTAACGCAAATCAATTTTAGAAAAGATGATGCTCCGCATAACTCATCTAGCATATCATCTAACTGGGATAGGAAAACAATACTTTACCGTGATCTTGTTGATAAGACGACGGTCCCATGCACATGCGCCACTCATTGTTCTTCTTCTAACCGTGATGATCGAACGGCGCACGGAGAGTGCTCTCGAATCGCTTCTTCTCCAACAACTCCTCGACTTGACGATCGATCTCCTTTGTCTCTTCGTGGTTGGTCCGAAGTCGGTCGGTTAGGAAGGACCGCACTGGCCGGAAGTCGATCCGTGCTCAATCCCGTGAACCGGTGGTAGCCACCGGAATCTCGTCCCGAACACATCCTTGAACTCCTCCATCAAAGGCTGCAAAACAAGAGGAAAAGTAACATCGAGTATCGTTAGCCATAAACGTAACTAGAACAATAGGCTTACCAGCCCGATCGCCTTCAGACTCCCTTTCGCACTAACAAACAAACCCTGAGACTCGGGATCTGAATCGCTACACCGGATTTCGATGGAGTGACAACACGGACGGGCTTAGGGGTCCCCTAGACGGGAAGAATCGCCTCGATGGTTTGGAGTCGGCTGATCCCGTCGTGGGAGGCACGACCTTGCCGTCCGACTTCTTTCCTCGCTCTTCCTCGAATTTCTCGCATCCTCTTCGATCCTCTCCGCAACATCCTGGGTGCTAAAGGCCATAGCCCGTGGTACGCCCATCTCTAGTGACGGCATAGGTGTTGGCGATCCATCATGTATCGCCTTCCCGCCAAACCGCCAAGGACGACCTAGCAAGATACGTGCCGCATCCATGGGATTACGCCACACAAAAAAGAGTCAGATATCTACCAATTGAAAAGGTGACATGTACCGATAGCCGACTCGGATCTCGCCCGCTACCAACCATTGCAATCGGTAGGGCTTGGGATGCTTTTGTGGGGCCAGTTCGCTTGCCCATCGATAATCGGGTCGATAGCGCTCACGACGCCCACTATCAATGATGAGCAAGCACGCCTTGCCTTGGATGTAACATCACGAGTAGAAGATGTTTTCACCGGTCGCTCGATCCTCTTCACGATCGCTTAAAGCTCTGATGGAAACAAGACTCACGTGAACTTGCTTGCTGCTCATCATCTATCTCATCGCTAGGTGAGCCAAAAGGGCTGTTCTTTGTCCCTTGCTTCACCGGAGTCTTCGGCTCATCTTCACTCAGCGGATTCTATCTCACCATGATCGCAAATGACGAGGACTCGCGATTCGGACACTGGGCTTGAAAGTGTCCCCATCCTTTGCACTTGTGACACTGAACGTCACGTGCTCTTCCTGGAGTACCATTCTAAGGCTGACTAGGGGAAACAATTCGTTGCTGAGTGCTCCTATTAGGAACAGGCGAACTGAACTCAGTCGGCGGTTGGACGGCCGCCGATCGACCAATGGGTTGGCCTTGAGGCGTAGGGGTTGTCCCAGCGTGGAAGAATCACCTCAACCTGTATGCTCTAACAGGGTCGATCGGGAGGTCGCCGACGTCCTTCTCGATCTGCCGCCTACAAGGGTCGATAATGAATCATTACCTCAATGCTATCAAAGGTCTTCACCGACTTCACGTGCAATATCCGGATTCATACCTCTATGTATCCGCTCGCAGTAGCATACAAAGTCTCTTCTTTATCCACTCGGTTCAGCCGACGCTCCAACTCCTTATGATACTCCTCAATCGATCGGGTCCTCGACCGATCCGACCGAGCTTCTTCTCCAATTCTCTCTCATAATGAACTAGGATGAATCTTCCTCTCATCACGCCTTTCATCTCCCCGCCAAGTATCAATTGGGGATACCGATCTTTCTGCGCTATTCTCAATAAACTCCCACCACGAGGCGGCATAGCCTTTGAATTCAAGGATGCTAGCTGCACTTTCTTAAGCTCGAAAATCATAGCACTCGAAACCATATCAACTTTGCGCCCCAATCTAAGTAGGCATCCGATCATGCGTGCCTTCAAACTCCGGAATGGTGGTCTTGATGTTTCTCAAGCAGACTTTCGGCATGACCATGTCGATTCTGATCGGGTGAACGCTCCGTGAGGTCTCGTAGGTGTGTCGGGCGAGGACCACCACGGCCTCTTCCTCGATTACCAAGGCCGTGTTCTGGTCGATCATGAGGAAGAACCGAGTGATTATCCTCAACTTGTTCTTCCTCATAGTGTTCTTCGCCCTCCGATGCTTCTCCGTCATGTAGCTCGTAGTCTCTGTTGTCATGAGGAGGTGCTACCCGTGGTTATTGACCTGTGCCGTCGGATTCGTCGCGATATCGATCTCCTCAAATTTGGCCAATAATTGTGTCATGGTTGTTTGAACGCCTCTCAACCGCCCCCGCACATGACCACCAAAGCATCAAAGTGGTACTTAGCGTCCCAATCTTGCCGGGAGCCGAAGATTACTGCGTCTTTCCGGATCCATTAAACCCGCACGGTGAACAAACGTAAAGAAAGAAAGATGGGGGACCTCACGCCTCACAATCACTGCTTTGTTCTCTCGATTTCTTTTACCACTGTGTATGTCACTCACAATCACAATCTCTGTATATCACTCACAATCACAATCACTCAGTATGGAGCACAATGTTTCCCAAGAGAGCTATGTCGTCAACTCCTTCCATAACTTGAGTCAAGAGCTCGGACTTGACCTCCGTAGGCTCACGGGACGAGGGGAACCACAAAGAAAACTAAAAAGGTAAGTTCGGGGTGATGGAAAAGTTCGAGGCTTTTCAACTTTAAGGCGATGGAATTTGGCTAAAAAAGGGGTTATGTCATGGTGTACCAATGAGTCACGTTCGTCTCGCCGAGACGCTTCTAAAAAGGTATTATGGAGAAAATCGAGTTCAGTGTCACGATCATGGCAATTTGAAGTTTTGTCGACGAAATTTGCCGAGGGGCGGGTTTGGAGCGGAAAAGGGTTTTATGGCGAACGAGGCTGGTTTTCTCGAAAGGGCGATGGGGTGGTTTTCTCGACCGATGAGGGCCGAAAGAGGGAATCTTGGGGAAAGTTGGGACTTCAATTGATAAGGAAAGGCGAATAAGAAAGGCGAAAGAAGGGTGAATCTTGGATGGAAAGTTCAATGACTTCAATTCAAATTAGGAAACTAAATCGAGTCCAACTAGGAAAACAATCACTACCCAAAACTGTCTTCTAATAGAACTAGGAAACAAATTTCGGCTCCTATTAATCCTTTGATATCCGAAAATCACATCCACCCACAATACGATCTAACTCCAGAAACACAAGACGTCCCCAATCGCTAACCGACGAAGGACAGCAACACTACCAAAGCAAAACACGTCGAGCCAAAACAAACTCGAATCGAACTCTTTCTCTTTTCTTTTCTCTTTTCTTTTCCTTTCTCTCTTTTTTTTATAAAAAAAACCAATGTAATGTAATACTCTTTTTTTTTTTTTTTATATGCACGAACTCACGAACTCACATCGAATGAACCACGACCAGCAGGCGCTGACGTGGCTCTGATACCAAATTTATGATATGACCAACTATAACGCGGAAGCAACGGAAAGAACTCTCGTCAACAGATAGGTTGGTTCAACCCTAAACCTCGATCTCAACTTTCGATAGTTTCGATTATTTAAATTGAAAACACAAACTACGGTACCCAAGATTCAACACAATTCGCACGGAAAAGAAAGGTCGGAAAGGACGAGCAATGGGGTATGGATGGTTGGGAAAGGATGAACGCGGATATGGAGGTCGGGAAAACGAATGTAAAGGGATGAAGAACTTACCGAAAACGAACCTCGAATTTATCGAATCCAAACGCCGTCGAAGGAACGATCTTCGTGGCTTGTCTAACCCGGATACTACCGATATCACGAACGAGATAATTGATTTCAAGCTCAAAAGTCGCCAACTTCGAACTCTACCAAGAACTAGGGTTTGTGCTTTGTTAAAACACGCGAGACAAAGATGAAAATATATTTTTATCAAAATTGCCTGTCTTACAAAAGACCACAAAAGCATATAAATACTAGTCTAAAACGAAAAGGCCAAAGGCCCAAAACACCAACTAACAACTAAAGATAATTGGGCTTTGTTTAAAACCCACGAAAATAAAAAGAACCCACTAAAATGGGCCTTCATCATGCACTAACTTCGCCTGGACAATAATCCAGCTCACCAATTTGTACCGCTGAGCCCAACATCTTCATCTTCCAATTTCTTTCGGATAATGCATCGAGATAGCCTTGGAGCCGCTTAGCTCGCAATCTGTAACTAGGCCTCTCAACCGCAACTCCGGGTTTGAATCATCATTGCTGGACTTCGGCTCATCATAAGCCATGTTGAAAAAGGATAACCCGGGCATGTACTTCCTGTAGAAATTCGAAACGACAAAAAACATCCCGGCATGCAAAAACACAAAAATGAAAAAACGGAATCGGTACGCTAGTAGAACACATAGCGCGGAACTCAAACCTAAAGGACCATAGCCAAAAAGTGGCCTGTCGGCCACCAAATCGATGGCCAACAGCTCACGGCGGCAGCGTCCTTGGAGGTGGCGATAGGCGGAAGTTTTCGTTGGCCTTCGGCCGTTTTCTCATCTCGTCCCTTTAGAAACCCGATTTCTATGCTATGCTATCTACGAAAATACGGAATCAAAACAAGAAAAGGACAAAATTAAAAAATGGAGGTTGTCGATGAGGGGCTGATCGGAGGGTGGTGGCCGGCAACAGCGTAATGGCGCCACCGCCGAGCCTCCCCAGCTCGATCCCCACTCCTCTAGCTCTTCCGCAGCGTTCCTGAAGCTGCTTGGCTCATCCGTAAACACAGAGAGACGAAGAAAATGAACGTTGAAAATGAAGGCCATAACCTTCTATTTATAGGAAAAGCAGGGGGCTACGCAGCTGCTTGTGCAAGCAGCTCTTTTTCGAAAACATAAAAACCGATGCAACTTTCACAAACGGACTCCAAAATCAGCAAACTTGGTACCCATGGACTCAAAATAAAATATAGGACACAACGACTATCAACAAGATATGCTTTTAAAAGACCCATGAAAAGTCCGGTTTTTCGATAACTTCCCTAGAGTGCCAAACCTTCGTGGGTGATCGAAAACCTACATACTTAGTGTCTACGAATTCGTCATGATACACTCTTCACAATGCCTGAGTTTCATGACGATCGGGCCATCGAAACAAAAAGTTAACTTTTTGCTTTCTCGAAAAATATGCCGAACAAACCTGAAGCTTAGGACGCTGGAGGTGATCAATCTGTTGAAGTACCTCAGCGCTGGATTTCGAATTGATGCAGCTGAGGACGTCTGTGGGCTATATCCTTTAAATTTTTCGACTTTCATCCAAGCCAACTGTGCCCATAAGGCTCTGATGTTCACCCCGCTTTCACCCAGATATATACCTCGTGGGATCCTCGATACTTTCGCAGATCTTCAAAAGATAATTTCTCGCCTCGATTTCCCGCTGGAAACTCATACTGTAGGAACTCCATTCTCGTATCCGTGGAGCCGGTATGTGGATAGGAATTCCAAAATTATACCCGTGAATAAACCAGTTTCTGTGAATGCTCCTCGAATCATACTCCCGAGTGAGCCTCATCACATCGCCTAGAATCCCCATCTCATGCAAGATCCGTTGGTGCATAAATCTGGTATCGCATCTCCAACCTAGACAATCTGTCCCATCGTTCATGTGCTTCTGATGTGTGCAAGGTGATATCCCGCAAAGATAGGATGATGCTCATGAATGATCTCATTTTGAGCTGATGTGGACGACAATGCTCACTTTCCCTTCTCTACGGCTGAGGCCTTTCTACAAGGTGGCATTGTGATAACTGCAAAAATAATTAAATCAAATATACTCCAACAATTATATTCCCTCGTCTCAATGCTCAAAAATAACTCTGAGAAATTCGTCAATTTGGCCTAAGCAACAATACTTTATCCACACACATCGACCTTCTCAACTCCCTCAAACTTATATATTTCTCAATATCTCAACATATTATCCTCACACTAAGCACAAATTTGAATTCTAGCATCACAACATGTTAATATTTCAACAATGACGAACAATGATGCTAAACTCGCAATTTACTCAAAAATCCAACCAATATATCTCTAGCAATTTCTCCAATATATTTTTCACAAAAATGCATAATAATAAACTGTAAAAGCAAGTAAATTCATGCTTCCATTAATAACATATAAATCATATGGGTAAGAATTTATACCTAGAAGAAATTGGAAAACACGAAAAATACTAAAATCGTGGAAAAATGAAGCTATTCTTCGCGAGTCAAAATCTAACAAATTTATGTTCTGTATTCGCGACTATGCTTTGCGAGTGAGGGAAGCTGATTTCGCGAGAGAACATCCGCGAGACTACAAAAATTGAGTAGAGAGAGAGAGTTGAAGTCTTACCTCGCAAGACTGGAGAACGAAGGTCGCGAAATGAAGAGCTTTTGCGAGAGAAAAAACACAGCGAGGAAGAAATCAGAGGCGGCGCACGGAAATTATAAAATACCCTTACCTCACATCCGCTAGGGCTCGCGACATTCACACGCAATTTAATGTCGCGAATCAAAGTCGCGAGGCAAAACTCTATCTCAGCCTCTGTTTGAACTCGCGATACCTGTATCGCGACTTTCATTCGCAATGAAGAGTCGTGAAGCTGCGTAAATATTTGTTCGCATGTTTGGCTCGCGTGCTTGGTGTGCCTACCGTCTCGCGAGGCGTGAATGAGTTTTTTGTTTGAGTCCACTCCTTGTCCGCCAAGCTTAAAATTCAAGCTACTCAAAAACAAACAAAAACAGAACAGACCCAACAGAAAACAAAAACAAAACAAAACACAATGAAACAATTGGTTACCTCCCAACCAGTGCTTAATTTAACGTCTTTAGCTAGACTATTACCTCAATCACCGGGGATCCTCAAATAGTGTAAGTTCACTCACTTCCTTCCCATGAGGTCTAAAATAATATTTAAGACGATGCCCATTGACTGTAAATGTATTCTCATCCAATTTGAAAAGCTCAAATGTACCATTGTGATTGCTCTTTTCAACAGTGTACGGACCCGACCATTTTAACTGTAATTTTCCTGGGAAGAGACGGATACAAGAATTATAAACAAGTACCTCATCTCCAGGAGAAAAGTCTTTCTTCTTGATGCTCAAGTCGTGAAATATTTTGGCCCTCTCTTTGTAAATTCTGGAGTTCTCAAATGCTTGATTCCTCCACTCATCTAACTCCGGCAATCCTTCTCTTCGGGTATGTCCAGAGCTAAGAAATCTTGATTTATCCTCCTTGTTGCCCAATAAGCCTTGTGTTCTATCTCCACCGGTAAATAACATGATTTTCCGAACACAAGTTGGTAAGGAGACATACCAATGGGTGTTTTGTATGCTGTCCTATATGCCCATAGTGCATCGCCTAAATGTTTCGCCCAATCTTCTTGTTGACAATGGACTTCTCCGTAATCGCTTGATTTCTCGATTTGCCAACCCGCTGACCATTAGCTTGTGGGTGGTATGGTGTCGTGATCTCGTGTTTGACCTCGTGACTGGCTAGATCGATGACAACCACCTATTGTTAAAGTGGCTACCCCCATCATCGAGCAAAGCTCTCGGAGTTCCATACCAAGACAAAATATTCTTGTGCAAGAACTTAATCACCACTTTAGAATCATTGGTGGTTGTAGGAATTGCTTCCACCCACCTAGATACATATTCCACTGCAAGCAAAATATAAGAAAAACCACAAGAATTTGGGAAAGGTCCCATGAAATCAATACCCCAAACATCAAATAATTCAACTTCAACCATGATATTTTATGGCATCTCATCCCTTTTTTGATATATTACCCATCCTCTGGCATCTATCACATTATTTGACAAAGGCGTGACAATCCTTGTAAATATATGGCCAGTAAAATCCACTTTGGTTGATTTGCATGGCCGTTCTATTAGCTCCAAAGTGGCCTCCTGTGAGGGCGCTGTGGCACTCGGCTATGATCCTATTCCATTGGGATTGATGAACACAGGTACGGATAAAGCCATCTACACACCGTCTATAAAGATGTGGATCTTCCCAATATTAGAATTTTGCATCATGTACAAACTTCTTCCTTTGGTGGTATGATAAAGCTTCCGGACATGCCTGATCACCAAATAATTCACAAAATCAGCATACCATGGCGTATGATCAATAAGTGCTAATACCTGCTTATCTGGGAATTGCTCCTTGATATGCACATGTGGATGATCGCCTTCCACCGGTTGCTCCAATCGAGATAAGTGATCAGCTACTACGTTCTCGCATCCTTTCCTATCCCGGATCTCCATGTCGAATTCCTGGAGTAAAATCCAACGAACTAGACATGGCTTTGAATCCTTCTTGTTAAAGATGAATCGTATAGCTGTATGGTCAATGTGCACAATGGTGTGGGAACCCACTAAATAAGGATGAAATTTATCAAAAGCATATACCACCGCCAATAATTCTTTTTCAGTAGTGGTATAGTTCATCTGGGCTGAGTCTAATGTCTTGTCAAGCGTAGTAGATGACTTTGAAAATTTTATCTCTTTCGCCCAAAACAGCCCAATTGCCCAATCACCGCATCACACATCAACTCAAATGGTGCACCTAACTGGGGAAATAAGAACAGGTGTAGTAGTTAGAGCAGTTTTTAAAATCTCAAAAAGCTCCCAAGCATTCTTTGGTTAAAACAAATTTAACATCTTTTTTCTAACAGTCCACACAAAGGTTTGGTGATCTTTGAGAAATTCTATATAAAACGATGGTAGAATCCAGCATGTCCTAGAAAACTTCGGACCGACTTAACATTTGTTGGTGGTGGTAATTTTTCAATGGCCACCACTTTGGCTCTATATACCTCCAAGCCCTCTGCTGAGACTCTACGTCCTAACACAATACCTTCCTTTACCATAAAATGACACTTCTCCCAATTCAACACAAGGTACATCTCTTCGCATCTTTGCAACACCTGACTAAGATTATCAAGACAGTTGTCAAAAGAGGATCCAAATACAGAAAAATCATCCATAAATACCTCCCTGATATTTTTAATTAATCCATGAAAAATCGCCATCATACACCGCTGAAAAGTAGCAGGAGCGTTGCACAGTCCAAATGGCATCCGTCTAAAAGCAAAAACACCATAGGGGCAAGTAAATTTCGTCTTATGCTGATCTTCCGGAGCGATGGGGATCTGACTATATCCTGAGTATCCATCCAAGAAGCAGTAGAACTCATGACCTGCTAACCTGTCTAACATTTGATCAATAAATGGTAAAGAGAAATGATCCTTACGTGTGGTTTCATTTAATGCTCTGTAATCGATGCACACTCTCCATCCGGTGACCAATCGTGTTGCTATCAGCTCATTGTTTTCATCCTTGATCACTGTCATTCCTCCCTTCTTTGACACCACTTGTGTGGGACTCACCCACTCACTGTCGGATATGGCATATATCATTCCGACGTCTAAAAGTTTCAAGACCTCTTTTCTGACAACTTCTTGCATAGCTGGATTCAATCTACGCTGAGGTTATACCCTTAGTCTGTTCTCGGATTACAATAAGATTCGGTGCATGCAGAGAGATGGACTAATTCCATTGATATCCGCGATAGTCCATCCTATAGCTTCCTTGTATCTTCTCAATACTCGCTGAAGCTTCTCCAATTCTGTGGGATTAAGCAAAGCAGAAACAATAACAGGGTAAGTATCATTATCTCCCAAAAAAGAATACCTGAGATGATCTGGCAGTGGTTTGAGCTCGAGTTTGGGTACGTCTATGGTCTCAGCTGTTGATTTCTTCTCTGTTGATGAACTCTTCCCTATAGACCCCCCTCCCCCATCAACTGGTCGATGAATGTCCAAGTATGAAACATGTTTAGATATGGGAGTGGTATCAAGCACAGATAAATATTCTAAAATTTCATCACAAGCTTCATCTAAATTATTATAAGAGAAAACAGAGTTTCTGATGCAATGCTCTAGCTTATCATCTCTGACTGGCTCAAAGGGAGTGAGAGTAGTAATAGAGCAACAATCCTCGAATCTGAGCTGTTATGCCTCTTGATGGCATCATAAATCGAGATTTTTAGCTCATCCTTGTTCAACCGAAAAGTGAGATCACCATCCTGCACATCAATTAAAGCTCGGCCAGTAGCTAGAAAAGGTCGACCCAAGATTAATGGCTGATTTTTATCTTCAGGCATATCCAGAATTACAAAATCAGCAGGAAAGACAAAGTCTTGAATTCTTACCAGAATATCTTCAACTACTCCCTTAGGGTAAGAAACTGACCTGTCAGCCATCAATAATGAAATTGTGGTTGGTTTCATCTCGCCAATCTCCAAACGGTTGAAAATAGATAGCGGCATCAAATTAATGCTTACTCCCAAATCGCACAACACGTTGGGGAATGTATGCTCTCCAATCCTGCACACCAAAGTGAAACTCCCTGGATCCTTTTGTTTTAGTGGCAACTTCCTCTGTATTATAGCACTGCATTCTTCAAAGAGGTTGATTGTCTCAAATTTTCCCAGCTTCTTCTTGCTTGCTACTGCGTCCTTGAGAAATTTGATATATCCGAGCATATCTCTAAGCACATCAAGGAGTGGTATGTTGATATTCACTTTCTGAAACATCTCCATAAAATGGGTGAGCTTCTCGTCATATTTTTGCTTCCCTAAGCGCTGAGGAAATGGAGCTGTAGGCTTTGGGCTTGTCTGATCCTTCGTGTTTTTCATTCGCGACTCTTCCTCTCTGTCTATCTCTCGCGAGACGCCTTCTCCGCCAGGTCTCGCGTCTTTAGCTCGCGATAAAATGTCACGAGAATAGTTCGCGATGCCTTCTCCATCTATCTTCGTGGATTTCTCTCGCGACTCTTGCTCGCGAAGCAAGGTCGCGAGGTGAGATTCTTTAGCTGGCGAGGCATCCCTCGCGACTTAGTTTCGCGACAGTGACTCACGAGGTGCACTCGCGAGGCGAGAATTTGTTGACTCATACGTCTCGTCCTCTTCATCTCTTTCATACTCCGGATGGTTGATGTAT
This sequence comes from Salvia rosmarinus, assembly GCA_036937905.1. NCBI lineage: Eukaryota > Viridiplantae > Streptophyta > Magnoliopsida > Lamiales > Lamiaceae > Salvia > Salvia rosmarinus. The sequence goes on from JAODLM010000682.1 coordinate 51,408, forward strand.
GATTTTTCGCTTCTCATCTGAATGGCATTGCATTAATACTGAGGTATTTGATTTTTCGGGTTCGGCTCTGTATTACTTGGAAATTGTCCCTGCCTGTGAATCCCGACTCTCTCATTGGCCATCTGCCCTATTTGATTTTCCACCATCTTAAGCTGTTTTCCAATAGATATGATAATATTATTGATGGAATTGATCGACGGTATTCTCCAAAGCATTTATTCTGTGACCCGTCTGTTGTATCTGAGTATTCTGTTGAGCCACAATTTGTTGGTGACTCATTGCAACTGCTGATTACTCATTAATACCATCGCATCATCTCCTCCAAACCGAGCTTCGCTCCACAATGACTCCATTATTTATCGCGAAACCAAAGGTGGTGGTTGTTGTGCATTCGAGCATTTGCATAAGATAAATTAGGATGATTCCTATTATTTGGATGATACGCTGGATTTGCACCCTGATTCCCTTGGAAGCCTCGATTCTGAAAATTACTTCTTTGATTCACAAAATTGGCCTCTTCAGTATCCTGTGCCATTAAAACAGCCATCTTACCCTTTCTTTCTTCTTCACATTCCTTTTGCAATGCTGTGAACTTTTCCAAGAGATCATCATATTTACAATCCACTTCAGCAGTAGCGACTCTTCTTATTGGCTATCTCTCCATCGGCCACTGATAACTGTTGGATGTCATCTCCTCAATTATTATCAATGCTTCATCTATACCCCGATTGAGAAGGCACCCTCCGGCTGAGGCATCCACAATACTTCGTGTATCGCGGAAGACCATCAGAAAACGTGTCACCGCTGCTCGTGAGAATAACCTTGTTGTGACATTTTCGCAGGAGACTTCTGAATCTTCCCCAGGCTTCAAATAATGACTCATCTCCCAATTGTGAGAAATGAGAAATCTCAGCTATAATCTTCTGAGCCTTGGCAGGTGGAAAGTATTTAGATAAAAACTTCTCACAAAGTTGCTCTCACGTAGTAATTCCTGATCTATCTAATCCCTTGAACCATTCTTTAGCTTGGCTCCTCAGTGAAAGTACGAAAATCTGTATCCGGATGGCATCAGCTGGCACTCAATTCTGCTTGATAGTATCACTTATATCAAGGAATGCCTCTAAGTGTGCATTGGGGTCTTCAGCAACCCCTCCCCCAAACTGTTCCGCTTGTATCATGCTGATGAGGGCAGGCTTTAACTCGAAATTATTTGCATTTACGTTCGGCCCCCATCCTCCACCTTAGAACAGGTCCGTCGGTGGCATGTACATGTTGTTGAGCGGTATGGGCTGTGCTCGTCCACCAATCTGGCCCATTTGATTATTCAACGCCAGTTGGCGTTGCATTGCGGCTAGCATCTCTTCCATCTCGGCCATTCTATCATGGCCTTGGGGTTGCCTTTCCGCCATTGCTTGTTGTCTTCTTTCTCGGCTCTCTCTCTTATGCAATCTTTCAATCTCAAGATCCAATGGAATAATTTATTTCCTTTGGGATCTTGTAATCATGCACTGCACAGAGAGATAAAAATCAAATCAGATCTAAGAAACAACACAAAAATAATATTTTTTTATTTTTATTTTTATTTTCTATTTTTTTTATAAGCCTGAATTAATAACTACAATTCAGAAAATTATCACTATGCAATCTAAACAGTCCCCGGCAACGGTGCCAAAATTTGATCGCTAATATTCCTACCAAATAAATGATAGTAAAAGACAAGTATATATATATATATATATATATATATATATATATATATATATATATATATATATATATATATATATATATATATATATATATCAGATCCACAGTGGATCATGACTCGAGAACACAAACAAATAATCAACACATAATCTTGATTATTATTCGAGCAACAAAATATCAGAGAGAGATAATAATAAAACTAGACTCAAATAATAAATAGGAATAAAATCGATATAAAAGATCTAATTCTAGGGATATACTTAACCCAACCAGATTTACACAATTAACCTATTAACTGCTTACCAATTTAATCAGATTCATATGAAGGATCACTAATGTAACTATAGTTTCCGCCAGATGACCTATAGTAGTAGGTTAGCCTAAACTCTATCTTCGCTTGGGTCTCAAGAGAAGTAAGCTAATTACCAAAAGCACACAAAGATTTAACCTCCTACAGCTCACCCATCTCCGCCAGTCTCAAGGCAAAATCATTATGAATTCAAGATATCGATTATGCAATTAATTCCGCCAAGGCATCAATCACATAACTAGCATGCATTAATATTGATCAGATACCAACACATGAGAATGATAGCCAAGAATTATAAATCATGAATGGGACGGCAAAACAGTATCAATAGATAAATTATACGAATCTAATCAGACATACAAACCCTAGGATCAAAACGAAATTTAGCTACTCATAATTAAATTATCAAAACAATAAATAATTAAAGATAACATGAACTGAAATAAATAGATAAAACCGTAAGATTCCACGATGAACAATGTAGCACTTGAATCCGGAAGTAAATCTGAACTCTAACACTAGACTACAAATACTGAATGAAATAGAAACTGAAATATAAACTGGAAAACGTGCGAAAGAAATAACTAAGAAAAAGTGTTCTGAATTCTCGATTGAAAAGCTAAAGCTATCTCTCGTCAAAAGATAACGTAAAGCTGCTACTGTCTCTCTCTCTTCCAATGTAATGTGCCTACTCTCTGACGTCTGATGATTTGATATATGCAACCCTAGGCCACATCTCTTCACGACTCTTCATCGCGAGCGAGATTTACGAGCTAAAGTTGCGATGTTTCCTCCGTGTGGCCTCGCGAGTTTACTTCACGATCCTTGGTCGCGAGTGAAACTTGCGAACAACTCTATCAACGCGCGTCTCACCTTCCTCGCGAGTTTACTTCGCGAGAACAACTTGCGAGGAAAACTCGCGATCTCTCCTAGCTCGTGCGCCATCCTCTAGTTCGCGGGACTCGCTCGCGACATATGGTCGCATGCAAGTCTCGCGAAATGTGTCTGAATTTTCGAGTTTTTGCTTAGTTAATTCCTCTTAATCGTGATCCACCTTTTTGACATCAAAACCTGTGCTAAAATAACATGAAATACACACGGCATAATATCTTCCAAGGTAAATATAAATATATCAAAAGATAGCTCAAAAGATCACTTATCAATTATAAACGAGACAAATATAACTTTATAAAACACGTAAAAATGATGCTTATCATGTACTAAAGACTGTGCACCTTTGCCCATTTTGCGTTCCTCCGTTACTAAATCCTCTTGCATTGAATCTAGTGTATAACTCTTATCATAAAGGACTACTCCATAACGGAAGTCATCAAAAGACTTGGGCAAAGTGTTGAGGATTATATCGATTCTGACTATGTCATCAATATATCCTCCAACCAATTCGAGCTCTCCGAAGAGATTGATCATTTGCTCTACATGGTCATGCACCAAATCACTTTCCTTCATTGAACTTGACATAATTAATATTGTCAAATTATGACTAGCGATTCTGTCCGACTCCCCATACGATTTTATGAGATTTAGCCATATAGTGGTTGCATCATCCATCTCTTGATGCTGGAGTTGCAAGGACTCGCACATGGTGACCAAAAGAAGGTATTTTGCCATTCTATTTGATTTGTCCATTTCTCGTGCTCCTGCGCCCTCATTAGTAGATGAATCGCCTAGGGTTTTGACGGGTGTAGTGAGTACAAATAAATTTTCTTGAAGAAGAACAATCTCAATGTTTCGCTTCCACTCGATAAAATTTTGATCGGATAGAGGATTTTGTGCGAGATTATTGATAATCGTAAGAAGAGACATATCCGAAAACAATGTAAACACATAAGCATATGATCGCACATAATTAAGTAATAATAATATTGTAACCTTTTGATAAAACAATATTAATTGAAACCTCCAATCGCCCAAGAAATCCCACATGCAAGCCACGCGTGTGGACGTTTACACATGAACCCCTCGACCAGACTAAAATATTCCTTTTAGTCGTTTAATTTCAATCCATGTCAACTTATCCTTATGACAAATGAAATTAATGATTGGACCTTACTGGACCACATCACTATCACATGAAGGGATTTTGCGGGAAGTTGTACTTGAGGTGATGTCTAAGCAATGACCATAATTTTAACAGCAAAAAATGAATTCTTAGAATTTGCATACTCACTCGGACCATGCCGCTTCCAATCCAAATTCTTTTGTCTTCTCATTTTAAAACTATCTCTAGAGAACTTATGAAAATTGCATATGCAAGCCACTCGTGTGGACGTTTACACATGAAACTCCCACTTCTCAATAGATTAAAATGTTTTATTTAGAAATCACATATAACAAACTTATGATAAACAGTGCAAGCAAGCCACGCGTGTGGATGTTTACTCACCATGCGTATCACTTTGTTCAGAGATTAAAAATTGGAGGTCTTGACATTTTAATTTTAGAAATTAATATGTCGGGTTTCTTGCTTAGTCTTTTTGTTTCAAAAGGTTTGTCCATGCAGATCACGTAATCTTAGCATGCTTTCTATAGAACTCAACATGTAAAACATGCTCGCAGAATTCTAAAATATGCTTGAAAAACGCGATAACCCTAGCATGCTTACTATGCATATCCAATCACGATAACATACAACATGTTTATCTACGTAATTAAACATACATAGCATGCTTCTGCATAATTTAAAATAAATTCGTTCATCGCGGCTCACTCGTGGATCCTGTACTTTCCTGCCTAATTTATTACATAAATTTGCAAAGTTTAGATCTTCAAAAATCTCGAAACGGGCCTCGCGTGCACGGGCACGGACCGGATTCGTCAAAACTGAATTTGGGCGAAAAAACTTGAAAACGGGCCGAAACAGTTAATCAGGCCGGATCGAGTCAAAAATCTAGAACCGGGTCGAAAAAAGGATCGGGACCGAAAATCGGTCCGGGTCAAAATCGTGTCTAGCCGAATCGGGCCGGTCACCAGATGGGCCGGGCGCGGCGCTAGCACACGCCCCCATACACACCTCACCGCCACCGCCCAAATTCACCGAGGTCTGCCAAGGAATCTGCCGCCCAGTCTACCGAGGATGCCCTCGCATCGCCGGACGAGCTGCTGATGCCTCGCCTGTCATCCGTCGACACTCATCGCAATCTACCGAGGCATCATGTCGAGCATCGACGTCGCCTGTCGAGAGCTACCGAAGCAGTTCGAGAAAAAGGGTGTGCGTATCCAGCGACGAGGCACGCCGAGGCATCCGTGCGAATCGCGCACCCCGCAAGCCTAGCCGTTGACCCTCGCCGAGAGCTGCCGAGCGCCACGCACGCTGCGCGCGCTGTCGCCCAACTACCGAGAAAACTTGCGTGCTCGTCAGGCGCACGGACGTGCCGAGGTGTCCGCGCGAGAATCGCGCGCCCCGCATGCCCAGCCTGCCGATGCCACCGAGGGCTCCCGCGCGCTCACGCTCAGCGCCGAGACCTGCCGTGCCCTGCCGAGGGCTCCCGCGTGACCTACCGACGTCTATCGAGACCTACCGAGACCTGCCGACGTCTGCTCAGACCTACCTAGGCCCCTTTCCCGTACGACGCCCGCTTAGCGCCGAGCCGTGCTGAGGCGTCCGGGCAGAAACCGCGTGCCCTGCATGCCCGACCGCCGAGAGATACTGCCAAGACTGCCGACCCTGTTGGTCCGCATGTTCCGACACTGTCGTGCGCCTTGTCGCACGACGTGCTGCCGGCGTGCCTCCGATCGTGCCGTGACGATGGGACTTCGTCGTCTCGTTCTTCGTGTTCTTTGTCTTCATTTCTCTTTTACAGATTAGATTTACAAAAATAAATCCTAATTTAACCACGGATTTTCTCATTGTGAAAAATGAAATCCGATAAAAAATTTAAACGAGCCACGATGAACGACAGATCCACAATTAATTAATTGCGCACGTAATAATCAAACGTGAATTAATCCAACAGAGCCAAGATTCTGATCCCTGGCTCTGATACCAATTGTAGTGAAATCTTATTTTAGCCCTCTCCCGATGATCTATCTTTGATGTTTAATTCACCATACATTGATTATATACCTAGCATGCACCAATATAATTAATTGCAACATGTTGGTGTTTTCTCGTGTTTACCTGCAAATTTGTCAGGCAAGAATTGGATCAAGACTCTTGCTTTGATCTTCTGGACTGTATCCCGATTGTCTAATCTCTAATGTCGAGTGAGGACAATCTATGGAGAGTACTGCAGAAATTCGCCTTCTTCCTTCTTGAAAAGTTTTGGAAAATCCCAACGATGAGAAGTATGGTTTTCGAAAATTTCACTTAGGATTTGCCTGTTTGATTTTCTCTCACTTTATATTTATAATGCAACCCTAAATACTATCTAGATAGGATTTTTGCATATCTAATTGTAATACCGGATTTCCATAGCATTAATCAGTAATAATTACGTGATTAATTAGAGATTAATTACGTAATTGACTACGTGATTAATTAGAGATTAATTACGTAGTTGACTAGTGATCGCTCACTTTTCTAACACAAAAACGTGCAAGTATAAGGTAAGCAGAGTATCGTATCCACATGGATTGTAACACGAAAACACAGAAGCTAACTCAACAATAATTCATCATTATCCAAGCACAGATTTGGTTTATATATGTTTAGGGCTTCAGATATTAAATCCAAAGCAATAAGGTAATAACTTGAAAATAAACTAAAGCAGTAAAAACTCAAAGAGATAATAAGAGAGAAAGACTAACCCTAGGGATGCATTAATCCTACCCACAACGTATGTTTATCCTGCTTTCTATTAACCAATTTTAATCCAGACAAGATGAAAGATCACACATATAACGAACAACTTCAGTTACGACAATTGTGGTAGTTGATTACTAATTTTCCCTATTACTGTTAGGTCTCTAGAGGAAAATAAGCAACTCCAAAAGGATCACAAAGAATATGCTTCCTACGAATGTTCCTATCTAAGTTACACCTCAAGGCTTATTCATATCATGCATTCAAGATCGATTGACAATTAAAACGGCTAAGTAATTAACTGGCAACTATGATATGCATCAAAATTTATCAGAAATCAACACATATAATTAAGCACCAAGAATCATGAATCAATGCCAGGAAGGTAAATAATAATAGCAGGAATCACAACATTTAGGATATAATCATGCAAACCCTAGGATTAGAACAGAAATTAGCTAGACATAATAAACAGAATAAAATACGAATTAACCATAAAAACAAAAATTAAATTGATAAAACCTGTGATGTAGCGTTTGAAGAACAATCGTTGGGTTCAAATCCTAACCTCAGCGGAAAACGGGAAAAACGATGGAATTCCTTCGGACGAAATCGTTCCAAAGGTTAACAATGCGTAGAACTAATGTAGAATGATGGAAAACTAATACTAGAATGAATCTAAATCAAAGCTAAAGTGAAAATCTATGGAAAATAATGAAAAACTGAGGAAAAACGTCCAAAATCGCGTTGGGGAAGAATGGGGGCGCGAGGGGGTAATGCCCTATTTATATAATTAGGGTTGAAACCCTAATTTTGGAGTCTGCCGCCACGCCTCGCGACCTAGCTCGCGGTCGTGAGCTCGGTCGCGAGGGAACATCCTCGCTTGGCCATCCTCGTCTTCTCGGCTGGTGCGCGCACGCGAACTTACCTCGTGACTGCACTCCACGGTCGCTAGGGGTGGTCGCGAGAAATCGGGCAAGAGCTCTTCGCAGACGTTGGGTAGCTCGCGGCACTATCTCGCGGTCATTTATTCGCGCTGTCGCATAGGATTTCGCGACCGCCTAGCGACCGGCTTCCGCCACGCTGCGTCTATTGTGCTCGCGCTGGCTAGCGGCGGGCGGCGGTCGCTAGGCCCGCTTTTGCCCTTCGCTGCTGCCTCGCTCCATGCTTCGATTTTCAACTTATAAGCCTACAAAACACCAAAACGGAACCCAAGAGCAGTATCTTCAAAAATATGTAAAAGCATTGAGATCCAAGATATAAACGCACTTTATTGATCTAAAATCATCTTTAAACATCAACAATAAACGTGTAAAATGCGTGTTTATCAAACCCCCCAAACTTAAAGCATTGTTTGTCCTCAAACAAAAACAAAACCAAAAAGAAAGAGAGACACAATAAAAGATCAACGAGCGTCAGCAAATGTGATTAATGATCGAGCTAAAAACACACTCAAATTTACTCGCAATCGTACGAGGTAATTATAGCGTGATAAGTTAACCCAAGTCGTCTCTCAAGGAAAACTTAACAGGGCTATTGTTCGTGTCGCACACCGAAAGCAATTAAATCCCAAACATTCTAATACCAACAAGGTTTTGAAACATGCAGGAAAAGAAATACGAGAAAATAAACAGCAATCCTAAGCTAGGGTTTGTCAATCCCGAGCTAAACTATCAAAACAATAAATCTAAACCAGGGGTTGTCAATCCCTAGTTGAACTATGAAAGCGATAAAACGAAAGCAATAAACGAAAGCAATAGCAATCCAATTCATAGGGTTTGTCAAGCCCTAATTTAAATCTAATTGCAAATAAACCATAAATATCAATCAACCAACAAGACATGAATTAATCGAACGCAGGAAATCATTAAGCAATGTAAATCAACGGAACATGAAGACAATCCACTGTCACTATGGAATTGAATCCAATATTAATCATCTGACAATAATTCTATGAAAATTAATCCGGAAGAACTGATAAATCCAAAGCATAAATTGATAAATACAATATTCAATAATGAAAATGAGAACATGAATTAAAGGTATGATTTATCTGTGTCTGTGTCGTTGAAGAGCTCCTGAAGAACCATGGTAAAGAACAGCCGCGGCTGCGTCCGAAAAGAAAATATAAGAACTGAGAGCTCCCGCTTTGACCTAGCGCTTAATTTATATAAATTAAAGAGTGAGCGCGTCGGTTCGCGAGAATCGGCCGGAAAAACATTCGACTTGAATGAACGCCGCTCATAGATGAGCGCCGGTTAGTGAGAATATTCTCAGATTGAGATGAACGAGCTGCATGACCAACGCGACGAGGGAAACGCCGACGCGCTGGAGGTAACCCACGCCGGAGGAGAGCAACAGACCGGGTAGGGCGCTGGTCGAAGCGGCGCTAGGTGGCGATGCCCAGCCGGATGGAGTTCAGCTGGCGCGGCGCGCGCGACGCAGGAAGGGCAGCTGGCGCGGCTTCGGGCGGCGCTGGCGAGAGCGGCAGCAGCGGCATCCAGCCACGGATGGGAAGCGTCTGTGTGGGCGATGCGAGCTACAGCTTCGGCGGCGCTGGCTACCGAGCGCGAGGAATGGCGACGCAGCGAGAAGCGCACGGTGCGTTGCGTGGGCGACGGGCGAGGCAACACGGATGGGGCGCGAGCACCGGGTAGAGAGGCGAAACTGGAGGTCGAGCGGGCACTCAGCAAAACCGCCGGATGAGGTGGGAGAGAACGCTAGGCTTGGGCGTTGGGCGATGCCAGCGCCGCACGGAGGACGCACGACCGCTGGCGGTCGGACGAAGAACTAGGCACGCACTGGAGTTGGAACGTCGGGTGCTGGGCGAGGTGAGCAGGGGCGAGGCGAGCGCTGCATATCAAGCGCCGGGTGGAGAGGTGAGCCAACGAGCGCGCATGTTGAACGCGCGAGGTAAATTCGCTGAACGCGCACCGAACACACAGCGCCGGTTCAACATGGCACGACACTGGAAGAGGTGAGGCGCGTGATGGGTGGGCGTGCGACGTGGCCGAGCGCCGGGTGCCGGGTGCTGGCGTGCGGACTCGGCCGTGCGACGGGTGTCCATGCATGACTTTGACGATTGGCCACGTTCTCCCTCGTCTGAAACCCGAATTAGGATCTGTTTTCCCCAACGAACTCCTATCGAAATGATCTTCATTATACTTGATCCTTGGCAGAACCATTTCATTATATTTGATGCCATTTTCTTCAAAATATCAAAACAAACTAAATAAGTCCGAATCGATAAATAATAATCAAACCAACGGCATAAATAGGATAATCCATTAAAATTGACATGTAAAACAGTACCAAGAATAAGCACAAATTCATACCAAACAACTCCCCCACACTTATCCATTTGCTTGTCCTCAAGCAAACTCTATACCAATAAGAATAGGGAAGATAATTCATGCAACTTCACTCTTAGTCTAATCAATCAAACTTCATTGCTTTTCCACCACACTTGGTGTTTACGCATTCAAAGATAATGTGAAATAAATCTAGGACGACAATTGATTTTCAATAAATAAAGGTAACCTCTCGCTCGCACTCCAACTCTCCGTTAGGGGTGAACTAACTAATGTGGTCACCTTTAGCAACAAGTTTCTTTGATAACATAGAAAGCATTAACAGATTTTGGAACAATGTTCGAAAGGTGAATTCTCGATAAACTCGAGTCGCCTATCATGGTTTCCCATGCCCATTTCTCAATTTACGAGAAAGAGGGGCAGAATTCCATCCTCCATTTATACAATCTCAACAAAAAAAAAGAGTTTCATTCTCCTTCTTTTCTCTTCTTTTTTCACATCTTTTTTTTATCTTTTTATTTTTATTTTAAGAAACAAGTATATAGATAGCCACAATGTTAACACTACCCCTAACATTAGTCGGACAAATCACATCAATTTCCCCCTATTCATTTTCTATCAATCACAATCTCGTCAATTCACATTACACTCAAATCATAAATCACCGAAAGTCTCGAAATTCAAAATCGGTTTGATCAATACCACGTAGTTCAAAGAACAATCAAAATCCCAACCTTACGAGCACGTAATAAAACTTGATTCCAAAATCATCATCACAAAAATTTTATCACCATAAAAAGGCCACAATACTTGCAAATGGATATAACAACACACCAACAATCATCACACAACAAACTCATCCCCACACTTAATTCGAAAGATCGCTCTCGTTTCAAACAATGAACGACAAAATATAAGAGGATGAGAACTTCCCTGAAGAAAGATGGCGAAAACAGGACTGGAGAATCACGGCTTTACCATATTGCTTACAACGTCCCAAATTCGAGCAAAACTAACACAGAGACAACAGATAGATCAAAGAACAACGAAACAAAACAAAAAAGAAAGAAAGAAAAAGAAAATAAGAATCCGTGGGTAAACTCCCACGTAGTACTCAGTTTAACGTCGTGAGCCCGACGTATTCCGGTCAACAACGGACTATCCATAGTCCTTTACCTACAGGAATACCATCTCAGCCAGAGCATCTATAGTAACCATATAAGAACAGAGGATAGTAAAGAAAACAAGTAATACATCATTTAAGCTCAAATCAAACATCATATTCTCCAAAGAAAAATAGACTATTTCAATTCCCAAAGCACAATACTTTTGTGAATTAGGATGTTGACAAATTATGGATGTTACCTCAACCTTTGTCCTCACTTCGTCCTCCTCTTGGAACACGTACTTCAATTGTGGAGGCAGTTCTTTCACTTCCAGAGTGGGCTTTAGCACGCTAGTAACTTCACGTGCCCACTCTTTCTTCATCCTCCTCCAAGTGTTTGGGTAGTTCTTTCACCTCCAGAGTGGGCTTGGGCATGCTAACAAATTCCCTTCCCCAGTCCTCTTCATCAACTGAAAACACATGAACTTCTTCGACAGTATTCTCAAACAACGGCTCGTACTCATCGGAGTCTAACTCGGAGACTACCACCTCTTCCTCCTTTTCTTGTAGTGGCAGAAAATTATCAGATGGCTCTTCCACTATACGGTCATCTGCTCGATCACCTTGAAGGACACTAACTGCCTGAGCCTCACAGGGGTGGCTCGGAAGCTCCCCCGCTGCCCAATGCTGCAACAGCTCATTAAGCATGCTATTAACCTATCCCGCTTGCGTCTCTAAACGCAGATATGAGGCGTTTGTAGCATCTAATCTTTGGGCTAACAAGTCCATTCGTTGGGCGAACGTATCCTCAAAAGATGATCTCTGAGGTGGTAGCGGGTGTGGAGGTGAATAATACTCCTGCTGCGGGTCGTACCACTATTGCTGTGGAGGCGGCTGCTGCTGTGGATCCCAGGTTCCAATATTCCGGGTCAGATTGTGGTTCCCACCATTCCGAATTGGACTGAGGAGGTGGCTGCTGCTGCTGTGGATCCCAACATCCCAAATCGGGTTGTGGATCCCCATATTCCGGGTCGGGTTGAGTCCAAAACTCTGAGTTGGGTTCATTATTCCACCCCGAACCATATTGTTGCTCATAAACCAAGGATATCCTTCAACATGGTTTAACCAGGCTCCTTCTTCGTAAGAAGAATTTGTCGAATACTGACTTAACTTTCATTCCCCACTGCTTGACCATATTCATACTACCGTTAGCCCCGCATTAATGAGACACCACAAAAAAACAAGATCACGGGTACTGTGGGAGAAAATAATCAAACAGTAATCTAAAAGAAACACGTAAAACAAACAACACAAACAATACGCCTAAAATTTTCCTCAAAGAACGGCGCCAAAATTGATCGAGCTAAAAACACACTCAAATTTACTCGCAATCGTACGAGGTAATTGTAGCGTGATAAGTTAACCCAAGTCTTCTCTCAAGGAAAACTTAACAGGGCTATTGTTCGTGTCGCACACCAAAAGCAATTAAATCCTAAACATTCTAATACCAACAAGGGTTTTGAAACATGCAGGAAAAGAAATACGAGAAAATAAACAGGAATCCTAAGCTAGGGTTTGTCAATCCCGAGCTAAACTATTAAAACAATAAATCTAAACCAGGGGTTGTCAATCCCTAGTTGAACTATGAAAGCGATAAAACGAAAGCAATAGCAATCCAATTCATAGGGTTTGTCAAGCCCTAATTTAAATCTAATTGCAAATAAACCATAAATATCAATCAACCAACAAGACATGAATTAATCGAACGCAGGAAATCATTAAGCAATGTAAATCAACGGAACATGAAGACAATCCACTGTCACTATGGAATTGAATCCAATAATAATCATCTGACAATAATTCTATGAAAATTAATCCGAAAGAACTCATAAATCCAAAGCATAAATTGATAAATACAATATTCAATAATGAAAACGAGAACATGAATTAAAGGTATGATTTATTTGTGTCTGTGTCGTTGATGAGCTCCTGAAGAACCATGGTAAAGAACAGTCGCGGCTGCGTCCGAAAAGAAAATATAAGAACTGAGAGCTCCAGCTTTGACCTAGCGCTTAATTTATATAAATTAAAGAGTGAGCGTCGGTTCAAGGTGAGAGCCGGCTGGAAAAACATTCTGACTTGAAAATGAACGCCGGCTCATGGATGAGCGCCGGTTGGGTGAGAACATTCTGTATTGAGAGGAACGAGCGTGCACGGCTGAACGTGCAAGGGAAATGGCGCACGCGCGCTTGGAGGCAACCGGCGCTTGGAGGAGAGTAGCGCACACTGAATAGGGCGCTTGGTCGAGCGGGAGCTGGGCTGGGCGATGCCCGCCGGATGAAGTTCAATGCTGCGCGGCGCGGGCGACGCAGAAGCGGCGCGGCACCGGGCGAGAAGGGCAACGGCATCGCATCCAAAGCCGGACGGGAAGCGTCTTGTGTGGGCGCGGCGGGCATCGGCTACGAGCTCGCGAGGAAGGGAGACGCCGGGCGAAGCACGCTGGCGTTGCGTGGGCGACGGCGAGGCAATGCCGATATGTGCGAAAGCCGGGTGGATGGTCAGCGCCGGGTGGAGAGGCGACGCTGGAGGTCGAGCGGGCGCTCAGCAAGAGCGCCAGATGAGGTGGGAGAGAACGCTGGGCTTGGGCGCTGGTCGATGCCAGCGCCGGACGGAGGACGCACGACCGTTGGCGGTCGGACGAGGAACTAGGCACGCGCTAGAATTGGAACGCCGGGTGCTGGGCGAGGTGAGCAAGGGCGAGGCGAGCGCTGCATATCAAGCGACGGGTGGAAAGGTGAGCCAACGAGCGCGCATGTTGAACGCGCGAGGTAAATTCGCTGAATGCGCGCCGAACAAATAGCGTCGGTTCAACATGGCACGACGCTGGAAGAGGTAAGGTGTACGATGGGTGGGCGTGCGACGTGGCCGAGCGCCGGGTGCTGGCGCACGGACTCGGCCGTGCGATGGGTGTTCATGCGCGACTTTGACGATTGGCCCGTTCTCCCTCGTCTGGAACCCGAATTAGGATCTGTTTTCACCAACGGACTCCTATCGAGATGCTCTTTATTATACTTGATCCTTGGCAGAACCATTTCATCATATGTGATGCCATTTTCTACAAAATATCAAAACAAACTAAATAAGTCCGAATCGATAAATAATAATCAAACCAACGGCATAAATAGGATAATCTATTAAAATTAACATGTAAAACAGTACCAAGAATAAGCACAAATTCATACAAAACAATTAACACAATAACGCCTTAGAAATATCTCAAAGCTCAAAATCATTAGCGCACACGACGACATTAGTCAACTCGACAATGTACAACCATTGAAAGCAAAAATCTCATTCAATTCCACCCTCACAATGGCATGTGCGTAATATATAGAGTACACTCAACTCATAAAGAAATAAAGGACGTGTATACACTCAATAATCAATGCAATGCAAAAATCTCACCATAGGTTTGCCATTTCTCTAATATCTCCACCACATCAAATGCGTTCAAATTACGATCAAAAAGGACTCTTCATAGGTTGTAATATAGGCACATTGGTTAAGGTAGGATAATATATGGCTAAGTGACTCAAATATACCTCCAAGTACCTCCATTTATACATTCAACTCATATGGCCCCTTTTCTTTCCAACATGCTAATTCAATCATTTATGCAACTCATGGTACCATGTACTATGATAATTGACTTCCTTTATGCTCACATTTTCACAAATTTTTTTTTCTTGGCTTTGTAATAGAGCTTATAGGTCTATTCTTTTTACACGGTACCATCCTTTATCTTTTATCCCAACTTAGAATATCAAACAAAATTTTCCTCCCATTTGATTCTCATATCCATCCTCACCTCCTATCATCCGTTAATCGAAAGAATAAAGTCTAATAAAGGCTCAAAGAAGGCGATAAACGGTATATATCATCAATAGTGTTTGGGTAAATATGTGGTTTAACAAAGATGGCTTTTATCCTTTCCATATTCAAAACACATATTGCGACCTCGACACGTAAAAATGACAAGTTCTAGAAGATAATTACATGCAAGATATCACACAGTTAAAAGAAACTGTAATAAGATGTATATACAGTAAAGTTCAAGTCTCACGGTTTAAGCAAATGGTGAAAAACAACAAGCTAAGCAATCTCAAGCCATTCATGCTTCGTTTTCTAACACATCATGTGCACTATAAACAACATTTTTTAGAAAATTTCTATCATCATTGGCAACATGTATTAACACATTTCACTTAACTCGTTGATCGACAGACACAACAAAACAAAAACACGACAAAAGCCCCAAAGCATAACAACTTTACAAGAAAACATAAAAACATAAACAAGACTCTCAACCAACCAAACTCGTCCACTCCCCCCAAACTTATTGTAAACATGTGGAAATGGAGGCAATAAGGTTTGCAGAAAAGAGTAGTTGGTCGAGAGACCTTACCTCATATGCCGCGCTACTCCGACGGCGGATAGAATCCTCGCCACTGATCCCACCTATGCATCATCTCCATCATTTGTCTTTGGTGCTCTTGATGTGCTTGGTGTTGGGCGAGGAGGGCTTGTTGTTGCTCGAATTGAGCCTGCTGCTGGGCCAAAATGGATGTCAAGCGCCCGTCAATGTGGTCAAGTCGACCTTCTATACGATCTAGTCGCTCATATATACCGGGGTCGCCTTGAACGGGGGGTGGATGTAATATGCCTCCTATCTCGGGTGCCACGTCCGGCTCGACTTGCTCCTCCTGCTCGGCTTCCTCCTCATGCCGCTCTCTCTCGATCTCTCCTTGCGCATTCAAGCATCGAACCAATGAATAGTTAAGACCGGAGCGCAAGTTACAATTAGCCTCCGCTGCACCAAATCAGCTTAAACTGGTGAGATCCGTGTTGGGCAGGCGAAGAACAGACTGACCGTGCTTGTCGTATAGCAGCCAGAGGTAACGGCTCGGGTGTCTCTTTAAAAACTTCTGGACGTAAAGACAGGGCTTGCCCAGGAAGATATCTTCAGAGATAGGACTCTCACGAATCGTCACCCCAAAAAAATCGGCAATGGGGGTAACGAATCCCCCTATGCATATCCGTGCGTTCCCCGAAACCTCGGCTTGTGTACTCGGACGGTCGACAGGAATTCCAGAGTGAGGATCCGGTATGTCAGGTAGTTGGCCGTGATAACAGAATACAGACCGGCCCTCTCAGCTAGCCATGTGACATCGTTGGCTATCCCCATGGCTTGGCACGTCTCTATGCACATAAATCGTGAGTGTCTGTGCCGTAGTTGCACCAATCTCCTCCACCGATCCCTTGATGAGAAAGTTGGCAATCGCACCCCAAAGGTTTCGGGGTCGAATTCATCATGTGTGTCATCATGTGAAGAGGAGGCGACCTCCTTGCCCTTTCGTTTGTGGCCGGAAGCACATGACATAATGTACCTAAAGATAAGTCAACGTTAGCTCATGTACTTATTAAAAAGGAAAGCGAAATAAAACGGCAACCCATAGCAATGTATAGACCTCCCCCTAACTTAAACTTAGCAAAATTGCTTGTTTAGTATGAATTTGTGCTGATTTTTGGTATTGTTTCGTGTGTCATTTTCAGTGGTTTATCCTGGTTATGCCGTTTGTTTGATTAATATTTATTGATTCGGACTTACTTCGCTCGTTTCGATGTTTTGTAGAAAAACGGCATAAAATATGATGAATTGAATCTGCCAAAGATCAAGTATAATGAAGAGCATCTCGACAGGAGTTCGTAGGCGAAAACCGTGTGTAAATCGGAGTTCAGACGAAGGAGAACGGGCCAAAACAACAAACTCGCGCAAGTGCGTGCGCGCCGCCCCATCGCACGCCCCGCACGCGCGCACAAGCGCCGCCAGCGCCGCCAGCCCGGCACGCCTCGCCACACCGCACGACACGCGCGCCAGCGCCGCCAGCCCCGCACGCTCGCCACACGCACAAGGCCCGAGCGCTACGACATATTTCCTCGCACGCACAATGGCGGTCGGTGCTCAACCAGCCGCCTGCGCCGCTTTCCTCTCCCGTCCGGCGCTGGAAGCCAGCGCCCGTTCCCTCGTGCAAAGCGGCTCCGTCCGTGCTGGTGGCGGCCAGACCAGCGCCATTTTCCTTGCGCGCAAGCAGCCTCCGTCCGGCGTCCCACTTGCGTCCGGCGCTGGACGTGTTCCAGAACCTTGGCGAGTCCGGCGCTTGGCTCCGTCCGGCGCTGGGTTTCTGAGACTTTTCTCTCCAGAAACTCCTCGCGTCCGGCGATGCGTCGCATCCGTCGATCGTCGGGAGTGAAATTTAGGGACTATATATATTGATTTAACGCTGAAACCTAGTTCGCCATTATTTTATTCGCAGACGCCGCTTTTTAATAGTTCTCCCACGCAATTGTTCATCTATATTCCATGTAATTTCCTTACATTGTTTTGATTCAAGACTATTGATTGGAGAAATTCATCAACGACATTTACAATTGTAAGGATTGTTATTCACTTTTCGCCGTTGAATTATCGGATAATGATTTCTATCAATTATAATTGTTTGATCCGTGAGATGAGCATGAACTAATCCTCTTCTAGGGTTGGGTGATTCAAATTGATTGATTGATTATTTGTTTGATTGAGAATACCAATTGAATCCTAGGGTTTATTGTTGAGTGATTGATTTCTATTGAATTATTTATGTTTCGTGTATTATCGAGAGATAGATACGTGCATGATAGGAATTTGCTAAGTGATTAATCACCATTTAATTTGTATGTTTCGTATTATCGAGAGATAGATCGCTGCATCATAGGAATCAATTGGGTTAGAGGTTACCGGAGACGGGTACTCTAATAGTGTATGTATTTGGGAAATTCGATAACCTAGGTTTAATCCACGGAACGAAAGTCGAGTGTTTGGATTGAGGTTTGAGGATTGCATGAATAGGTAGATTTCTTGATCAAGCAATAATCGATTAATCAAGGCGAAGAACCCTAATACCCTAGCCCTATCTCACATTCTTGAATTATCCCTGTGCTATTGAACTGCTTGAACGCTTGGTTTGAATCGTTTGCGTGTTTTATTTCCTGTTAATCTTAGTTAATCATCACCCCAAAATCAAGTTTAGGTTTTAGATTTATTGCTTTTATCGTAACACAGCATAAGCCCTGTTAAGTCTTCCTCGAGAGATTCGACTTGGGTCGACCTTACCACGCTATAGGGACCTCGTGCTATTGCGAGCGACTAAGTAGAATAATTTGGTCGGAACAAATTTTGGCGCCGTTGCCAGGGAAGGCTTTTGGCATTTTTTATTGTGTTATTTTCTCCTCCTATCTTCTATTTTTGTTTATTTTATTTTTGTTTGGTTAATTCTTCCCACATGTGCGCGTAATCCGTTTTCTTGTCTTGTATTTGTGTATGCTAGGTCGTCGATGTCTCAAAAGGAAGTTGGCACCAGTGTTCGACAACATTCACAGGGTAGGAGAATTTAATCTTTCGAACTCGGAAGAAGAAAGCTTGTCTGAAAGTGAGGCAAGTGCAGCGACAGTTGAGTACGAGAGTTTGGAGAGTAGATCTCCAAGAGAGAATCATGTTTAGAGAAATGGCGAAAATGGAGGAGGCCATGAAGAAGGAAACCCGAGGATGCGTGATTTTGCTCGACCCGTCATTGGGGTGACAACGCCATGCATAGTCCTCGGGATCCGCCCAGAACTATAAGTTGAAGCCCATCCACTTCAACCTGGCTTCGTTCTTTCTATGGGATGCCTAGCGAGGATGCCTTGAACTTCATCCGGAATTCTATGCAGTGGCTCATACTTTTCCACTGAACGGGCTTACAGAAGATACACTGAGAATGAGGTGTTTTCCCTACACCCTGAAAGATAGAGCCAAGACATGGTTGATGTCTCTACAGCCTGGTTCACTGACGAGTTGGCAAGGCGTGTATGAAAAGTTCATGGGAAAGTACTACTCGAACCAGAAGACACAAGAGCTGAGGGCTCAGATAGCCACATTCAAGCAGATGGCTGGACAACCTATGCATGAGGCATGGGATCGTTTCAAGTCATTACAGCAGCAGTGCCCACATCACCATTACCCAGCTGAGCTTCTCAACCAGTTTTTCTATGATGGATTGACAATGGACTATCAATACATGATAGATAATGCGGCTGGAGGAGACATTGGAAACTACACCACCGAGGATGTTAGCGAGATTCTGGAGACGTTAGCTGC
This sequence comes from Salvia rosmarinus, assembly GCA_036937905.1. Classification (NCBI taxonomy): domain Eukaryota; kingdom Viridiplantae; phylum Streptophyta; class Magnoliopsida; order Lamiales; family Lamiaceae; genus Salvia; species Salvia rosmarinus. Next base: position 70,836 of record JAODLM010000682.1, read on the forward strand.
AAACTCACAATGGAGAAGTGCAGGACGAAGACCTGCTGCAGCAGCAAAAGAGATGACGCCCAATTATGAAGTGACACAGCAACTGGCGGATCTCACTCGTCAAGTTCAGCTATTGAGAACAACTGAACCCCAAAAGTCACTTCCATTCCAAAGAAGAACAAGCGATGTCGATGGAAACTTGTGGAATATGTGGAGAAGCGGGGCATGGAGCTAACATGTGCCAAAGAACCAGTGAGATGGCATATGAAGAAGTACAAGTGAATGCTATGCAAGGGTTCCAACAAGGGTACCAAAGAGGAAATCAGCAGGGTTATCCGTCGAGGCCCAGACATGACCCCTACTCAAATTCTTACAATCCCGGTTGGAGAGATCACCCTAATTTCTCTTGGAGTCAGAATCAAGGGGGATCAAGTCAGGTGCCAGTTCGAGCAAAGAACCTCAAGAACAACTTGAGGTCCCCAATAAACCATCGCTTGAGGATTCTCTTAATACTTTTGTCCAAGCAAGCACTTTGAGATTTGAATCCTTGGAGGCATCTATCAAAAGAGTGGAGACTCAAGTGGGACAGTTGGCAACTCAAGTGGGACAGATGGCTGGAACTGTTGAGCAATTAGCACGACGAGATCAAAAGGGAAAGTTTCCTAGCCAATCGGAGCATGCCAAGGCTGTTACTGCTTATGGAAATGAGAACGAAAAGTGCAAGGCTGATGAAGAGATCGGAGTAGAAGAAGAACAGCCTCGCAGAGTTTATGAGCCACCTGTTCCATTTCCGAGCCGTCTGATAGTCGAAAAGAAGGAGACGGGAATATGAAGAAGGTGGTAGCTGAGAAGAAGAAGAAGCCCATTCTGCACCAACCTAAACCAAGGCAAAGTGATCCAGGTAGCTTTACTCTTAACATTGCTTTTGGTAATGGAAAAACTGCATCGGGGATGCTTGATTTGGGTGTCGGGGTTAATTTAATGTCCTTTTCTCTGTTTAACTCATTGAAACTTGGGGAGTTAAAACAAACTAGCATGCGATTAGAATTAGGCGAGGAACTATTCGTTATCCAAAGGTGTGATAGAAGATGTTTTAATAAGAATGGGTAACCTCTTAGTCTCAGTTGATTTTGTTGTAATTGATATGGGAGAAGAGATTGGAAAACATGAGAGTGGGCATCCGTTGTTGTTAGGTAGACCATTTATGGCTACAACAAATACCCAAATTGATTTCACTAAAGGATTGATAAGCTCGACGCTTTGGGAACAGCGGAGACATTTCATGCTAGTAGTACGAGTGATAATTCTCTTTGTTTCTACCATCGCATCATGTTTTTCTATTATTGCACTTGATGCTTGGACGAGTATAAGGTCTTGCGAGAATGATGCCTAAGGAAGAAGTTGAGAGTAAGACCGACCCCACACCCGTGCTAAGTGTAAGAAGGATCGGGGTGAAGTACAAGTCGAGGATAAGTGGAAAGAGCCGCCACCTTATTCTCCTGAATATGGTTATCGCCAGCGCAGGCGCGTTGATAATGAGAGTCGAGCGAAGCTTCTCGCCGACAAAATTCAACAAAATGAGTAATCAATGGTCGGTGGCGACGTTAAAACTAGCGCTTAGTGGGAGGCAAACCACGCTTGTTTCGCTTTGTTCTTATTTTATTTTGGTTTTCTTTTGTTTGTGTTTTCGTTTTGTTTTGGTTTTACGTGGTGTAGGTTTCGCGTTTATCATTTTTGAGTTCGGGACTTTGTAATCCGTGTGGTGAAGTCATGATGCTCCAACTCTATAGCGCACACTCGTCTATTATCAGGGAAGTATCATCCTCTATGGCCTTTTTGTATTATTAATGTTTGGAGCACCGGGGACGCGCTCGATTAAAATGTGGGGATGATTATTCGCCATGTGCGCGTGCTTTATCTATTTGTATGCTTGGTGATGTGCATCTATGCTTATTTTGATTTCTTGGAATCAAGTATCGTATATGCGAGTAAGTTAGGATTCTGATTTGTGCATCTAAGCTCTGTGGTATTGGTCAAACTATTTTTAATTTCCGAAACTTTTGGTGATATATGATTCGATGCTAATGTGAATTGACTAGATTGTGATTGATAGAAAATGAATAGAGGAGAATTGATGTGATTTGTCCGGCTAATGTTAGGGGGAGTGTTAACATTGTGGTCACCTATATACTTGTTTCATCTATTGATTAAAAAAAAAAAAAAAAGAAATGTTTGAAAAGAGTAGAATATGAGATTGTTGAAATGGAGGATGGGATTCTATCCTCTTCTCGTAATTTGAGAAATGGACATGGAAACCACGATAGGAAACTCGAGTTCATCGAGGGTTCGCCTTTCAATATTGTTCTAAAATCATAAAACATTCTATGTGCTTAAAAGAAACTTGTTGCTAAAGGTGACCACATTAGTTAGTTCACCTCTAACGGAGAGTTGGTCCGAGCGAGATTACCCTTTTATTTATTGGAAATCATTTGCCGTCCTAGATTAATTTCATATTATCTTTGAATGCGTAAACACCAAGTGTGGGGGAAAGCAATAAGGTTTGATTGATTAGACTAAGAGTGAAGTTGCATGAGTTATCTTCCCTATTCTTACTAGTATAGACTTTGCTTGAGGACAAGCAAATGGATAAGTGTGGGGGAGTTGTTTAGTATGAATTTGTGCTGATTTTTGGTATTGTTTTGTGTGTCATTTTCAGTGGTTTATCCTGGTTATGCCGTTTGTTTGATTAATATTTATTGATTCGGACTTACTTCGCTCGTTTCGATGTTTTGTAGAAAAACGGCATAAAATAGGATGAATTGAATCTGCCAAAGATCAAGTATAATGAAGAGCATCTCGACAGGAGTTCGTAGGCGAAAACCGTGTGTAAATCGGAGTTCAGACGAAGGAAAACGGGCCAAAACAACGGTCGCGCGCGCGTGCTTGCGCGCCCCGTCGCACGTCCCGCACAGCAGCACACGCATCGCCAGCGCCGCCAGCCCGCACGCCTCGCCACACACGCGCGCGCATCGTCGCCAGCGCCGCCAGCCCGCGCCGCCACACCACGCCAGCCTCGCGCCGACATATTTCCTCACGCGCGCAATGGCGGCCGGCGCTCCAGCGCCAGCGCCCGCGCCTGCGCCCGCTTTCGCCTCTCCCCCGGTGCTCGAAGCCAGCGCCCGTTCGCTCGCAGCAGCTCCGTCCGCGCTGGGTGGCCAGCCAGCGCCCATTTTCCTTGCACGCAGCGCCCTCCGTCCGGCGTCCCACTTGCGTCCGTGGGCGGACGTGTCTCGGAACCTTGGCGAGTCCGGCTGGCTCCGTCCGGCCTTGGTTGCCGAGACTTTCTCTCTAGAAACTCCTCGCATCCGCGCGTCGCATCGCGATCCGTCGTCCGCCGGGAGTGAAATTTTGGGACTATATATATTGATTTAACGCTGAAAACCTAGTTCAGTTCATTATTTTATTCGCAGACGTCAGTTTTTTCAATAGTTCTCCCACGCAATTGTTCATCTATATTCCAAGTAATTTCCTTACATTGTTTTGATTCAAGACTATTGATTGGAGAAATTCATCAACGACATTTACAATTGTAAGGATTGTTATTCACTTTTCGCTCGTTGAATTATTGGATAATGATTTCTATCAATTATAATTGTTTGATCCGTGAGATGAGCATGAACTAATCCTCTTCTAGGGTTGGGTGATTCAAATTGATTCATTGATTATTTGTTTGATTGAGAATACCAATTGAATCCTAGGGTTTATTGTTGAGTGATTGATTTCTATTGAATTATTTATGTTTCGTGTATTATCGAGAGATAGATACGTGCATGATAGGAATTTGCTAAGTGATTAATCACCATTTAATTTGTATGTTTCGTGTATTATCGAGAGATAGATACGTTGCATCATAGGAATCAATTGGGTTAGAGGTTACCGGAGACGGGTACTCTAATAGTGTATGTATTTGGGAAATTCGATAACCTAGGTTTAATCCACGGAACGAAAGTCGAGTGTTTGGATTGAGGTTTGAGGATTGCATGAATAGGTAGATTTCTTGATCAAGCAATAATCGATTAATCAAGGCGAAGAACCCTAATACCCTAGCCCTATCTCACATTCTTGAATTATCCCTGTGCTATTGAACTGCTTGAACGCTTGGTTTGAATCGTTTGCGTGTTTTATTTCCTGTTAATCTTAGTTAATCATCACCCCAAAATCAAGTTTAGGTTTTAGATTTATTGCTTTTATCGTAACACATCATAAGCCCTGTTAAGTCTTCCTCGAGAGATTCGACTTGGGTCGACCTTACCACGCTATAGGGACCTCGTGCTATTGCGAGCGACTAAGTAGAACAATTTGGTCGGAACAAATTTTGGCGCCGTTGCCGGGGAAGGCTTTAGGCATTTTTGATTGTGTTATTTTCTCCTCCTATCTTCTATTTTTGTTTATTTTATTTTTGTTTGGTTAATTCTTCCCACATGTGCGCGTAATCCGTTTTCTTGTCTTGTGTTTGTGTATGCTAGGTCGTCGAAGTCTCAAAAGGAAGTTGGCACCAGTGTTCGACAACATTCACAGGGTAGGAGAATTTAATCTTTCGAACTCGGAAGAAGAAAGCTTGTCTGAAAGTGAGGCAAGTGCGTGACGGTTAGTACGAGAGTTTGGAGAGTAGATCTCGAGAGAGGAATCATGCCCGGAAGAAATGGCGAAAAATGGAGGAGGCCATGAAGAAGGAAACCCGAGGATGCGTGATTTTGCTCGACCCGTCATTGGGGTGACAACGTCATGCATAGTCCTCGGGGATCCGGCCCGTAACTATAAGTTGAAGCCCATCCACTTCAACTGCTTCCGTCATTCTATGGGATGCTAGCGAGGATGCCTTGAACTTCATCCGGAATTCTATGCGATGGTTCATACTTTTCCACCGAGCAGGGCTTCTGAAAGATACACGAGAATGAGGTGTTTTCCTACACCCGAAAGATAGAGCCAAGACATGGTTGATGTCTCTCTGACTGGTTCAGCGACGAGTTGGCAAGGCGTGTATGACAAGTTCATGGGAAAGTACTACTCGAACCGAGAAGACACACAGGCGAGGGCTCGGATAGCCACATTTAAGCGGATGGTGGAGAACCTATGCATGAGGCATGGGATCGTTTCAAGTCATTCTGAGCGCAGCGCCCGCATCACCATTACCCACCGAGCTTCTCGGCCGTTTTTCTATGATGGATTGACAATGGACTATCAATACATGATAGATAATGCGGTGGAGGAGACATTGGAAACTACACCACCGAGGATGTTAGCGAGATTACGGAGGCGTTAGCTGCAAACTCACAATGGAGAAGTGCGGGGCGAAGACTGCTGCGGCAAAGAAAAGAGATGACGCCCAATTATGAAGTGACACAGCAACTGGCGGATCTCACTCGTCAAGTTCAGCTATTGAGAACAACTGAACCCCAAAAGTCACTTCCATTCCAGCAGCAACAAGCGATGTCGATGGAAACTTGTGGAATATGTGGAGAAGCGGGGCATGGAGCTAACATGTGCCAAAGAACCAGTGAGATGGCATATGAAGAAGTACAAGTGAATGCTATGCAAGGGTTCCAACAAGGGTACCAAAGAGGAAATCAGCAGGGTTATCCGTCGAGGCCCAGACATGACCCCTACTCAAATTCTTACAATCCCGGTTGGAGAGATCACCCTAATTTCTCTTGGAGTCAGAATCAAGGGGGATCAAGTCAGGGTGCCCAGTTCAGACAGCAACCTCAGCAACAACTTGAGGTCCCCAATAAACCATCGCTTGAGGATTCTCTTAATACTTTTGTCCAAGCAAGCACTTTGAGATTTGAATCCTTGGAGGCATCTATCAAAAGAGTGGAGACTCAAGTGGGACAGTTGGAAACTCAAGTGGGACATATGGCTAGAACTGTTGAGCAATTAGCACAACGAGATCAAAAGGGAAAGTTTCCTAGCCAATCGGAGCATGCCAAGGCTGTTACTGCTTATGGAAATGAGAACGAAAAGTGCAAGGCTGATGAAGAGATCGGAGTAGAAGAAGAACAGCCTCGCAGAGTTTATGAGCCACCTGTTCCATTTCCGAGCCGTCTGATAGTCGAAAAGAAGGAGACGGGGAATATGAAGAAGGTGGTAGCTGAGAAGAAGAAGAAGCCCATTCTGCACCAACCTAAACCAAGGCAAAGTGATCCAGGTAGCTTTACTCTTAACATTGCTTTTGGTAATGGAAAAACTGCATCGGGGATGCTTGATTTGGGTGCTGGGGTTAATTTAATGTCCTTTTCTCGGTTTAACTCATTGAAACTTGGGGAGTTAAAACAAACTAGCATGCGATTAGAATTAGCTGAGGGAACTATTCGTTACCCGAAAGGTGTGATAGAAGATGTTTTAATAAGAATGGGTAACCTCTTAGTCTCAGTTGATTTTGTTGTAATTGATATGGGAGAAGAGATTGGAAAACATGAGAGTGGGCATCCGTTGTTGTTAGGTAGACCATTTATGGCTACAACAAATACCCAAATTGATTTCACTAAAGGATTGATAAGCTTGACAGTTTTGGGAACGACGGAGACATTTCATGCTAGTAGTACGAGTGATAATTCTACTGTTTCTACTACTGCATCATGTTTTTCTATTATTGCACTTGATGCTTCGGACGAGTATAAGGTCTTGCAGGAACAGATGCCTAAGGAAGAAGTTGAGAGTAAGACTGACCCCACACTCGTGCTAAGTGTAAGAAGGATCGGGTGAAGTACAAGTCGAGGATAAGTGGAAAGAGCCGCCACCTTATTCTCCGGAATATGGTTATCGCCTAGCAGAGGCGCGTTGGATAATGAGAGTCGAAGCGAAGCTTCTCGCTCGACAAAATTCAACAAAATGAGTAATCAATGGTCGGGCTGGCGACGTTAAAACTAGCGCTTCGTGGGAGGCAAACCACGTTTGTTTCCGTTTTGTTCTTGTTTTATTTTGGTTTTTCTTTTGTTTGTGTTTTCGTTTTGGTTTTGGTTTTCTGTGGTGTAGGTTTCGGCGTTTATCATTTTTGAGTTCTGGGACTTTGTAATCCGTGTGGTGAAGTCATGATGCTCCAACTCTATAGCGCACACTCGTCTATTATCAGGGAAGTATCATCCTCTATGGCCTTTTTTGTATTATTAATGTTTGGAGCATCGGGGACGATGCTTTCGATTAAAATGTGGGGATGATTATTCAGTTTTGTGCGCGTACCTTATCTATTTGTATGCTTGGTGATGTGCATCTATGTTTATTTTGATTTCTTGGAATCAAGTATCGTATATGCGAGTAAGTTAGGATTCTGATTTGTGCATCTAAGCTCTGTGGTATTGGTCAAACTATTTTTAATTTCCGAAACTTTTGGTGATATATGATTCGATGCTAATGTGAATTGACTAGATTGTGATTGATAGAAAATGAATAGAGGAGAATTGATGTGATTTGTCCGGCTAATGTTAGGGGGAGTGTTAACATTGTGGTCACCTATATACTTGTTTCATCTATTGATTAAAAAAAAAAAAAAAAAAGGAAATGTTTGAAAAAGAGTAGAATATGAGATTGTTGAAATGGAGGATGGGATTCTATCCCTCTTTCTCGTAATTTGAGAAATGGACATGGGAAACCACGATAGGAAACTCGAGTTCATCGAGGGTTCGCCTTTCGAATATTGTTCTAAAATCTGTTAAAACATTCTATGTGCTTAAAAAGAAACTTGTTGCTAAAGGTGATCACATTAGTTAGTTCACCTCTAACGGAGAGTTGGGTCTGAGCAGAGATTACCCTTTTATTTATTGGAAATCATTTGCCGTCCTAGATTAATTTCATATTATCTTTGAATGCGTAAACACCAAGTGTGGGGGAAAGCAATAAGGTTTGATTGATTAGACTAAGAGTGAAGTTGCATGAGTTATCTTCCCTATTCTTACTAGTATAGACTTTGCTTGAGGACAAGCAAATGGATAAGTGTGGGGGAGTTGTTTAGTATGAATTTGTGCTGATTTTTGGTATTGTTTTGTGTGTCATTTTCAGTGGTTTATCCTGGTTATGCCGTTTGTTTGATTAATATTTATTGATTCGGACTTACTTCGCTCGTTTCGATGTTTTGTAGAAAAACGGCATAAAATAGGATGAATTGAATCTGCCAAAGATCAAGTATAATGAAGAGCATCTCGACAGGAGTTCGTAGGCGAAAACCGTGTGTAAATCGGAGTTCAGACGAAGGAAAACGGGCAAAAACAACGGTCGCGCACGTTCGTCGCGTCGGCCCGTCGCACGTCTGCAGCACCACGCAAGCACGTCGCCAGCGCCGCCAGCCCGCACGCCTCGGCCACACCGCACATCGTCGCCCAGCGCCGCCAGCCCCGCACGCCGGCCACGCGCGCAGGCCTGCCGCCGACATATTCCCTCACGCGCGCAATGGCGGCGGCGCTCGGCCAGCGCCCAGCGCCCGCGCCCGTCTTCTCCTCTCCGTCCGGTGCTGGAAGCCCAGCGCCCGTTCCCCCTCGCGCAAAGCAGCTCTCGTCCGGCGCTGGGTGGCCAGCGCCCATTTTCCTTGCACGCAAGCAGCCTCCGTCCGGCGTCCCACTTGCGTCCGGCGCTGGACGTGTCTCGAGAACCTTGGCAAGTCCGGCGCTTGGCTCCGTCCGGTGCTGGGTTGCTGAGACTTTTCTCTCTAGAAACTCCTCGCATCCGGCGCTGCGTCGCGTCCGACGCTGGGAGTGAAATTTCGGGACTATATATATTGATTTAACGCTGAAAACCTAGTTCAGTTCATTATTTTATTCGCAGACGTCAGTTTTTTCAATAGTTCTCCCACGCAATTGTTCATCTATATTCCAAGTAATTTCCTTACATTGTTTTGATTCAAGACTATTGATTGGAGAAATTCATCAACGACATTTACAATTGTAAGGATTGTTATTCACTTTTCGCTCGTTGAATTATTGGATAATGATTTCTATCAATTATAATTGTTTGATCCGTGAGATGAGCATGAACTAATCCTCTTCTAGGGTTGGGTGATTCAAATTGATTGATTGATTATTTGTTTGATTGAGAATACCAATTGAATCCTAGGGTTTATTGTTGAGTGATTGATTTCTATTGAATTATTTATGTTTCGTGTATTATCGAGAGATAGATCGTGCATGATAGGAATTTGCTAAGTGATTAATCACCATTTAATTTGTATGTTTCGTGTATTATCGAGAGATAGATCGTTGCATCATAGGAATCAATTGGGTTAGAGGTTCTGGAGGCGGGTACTCTAATAGTGTATGTATTTGGGAAATTGATAACCTAGGTTTAATCCACGGGCGAAAGTCGAGTGTTTGGATTGAGGTTTGAGGATTGCATGAATAGGTAGATTTCTTGATCAAGCAATAATCGATTAATCAAGGCGAAGAACCCTAATACCCTAGCCCTATCTCACATTCTTGAATTATCCCTGTGTTATTGAACTGCTTAAACGCTTGGTTTGAATCGTTTGCGTGTTTTATTTCCTTTTAATCTTAGTTAATCATCACCCCAAAATCAAGTTTAGGTTTTAGATTTATTGCTTTTATCGTAACACATCATAAGCCCTGTTAAGTCTTCCTCGAGAGATTCGACTTGGGTCGACCTTACCACGCTATAGGGACCTCGTGCTATTGCGAGCGACTAAGTAGAACAATTTGGTCGGAACATTGCTCCCCCTATACTAACATATGGTCTAACAAGGTGAAACGAAGGAGAGAAAACGCACACACATCCAAAAACGCATCAAAACATTATGGAGCTGCCTCGCGGCCAACCTCGCGGTCGCGAGGTAGCAATTCGCGCCCACAAACTAAGAACGTGAAGGCACTCGCGTAGAGGCACGCGAGGACGCTCGCGGCCGGGCTTAAGGCCGATCGAGCACAGTCGCGAGTCTTGTGACAAAAAAATTAGGGTTTTTTCATAAATTTTCAACCCAATTCAACCCAATTCAACAATGTAGGCAAATTAAACCAATAATATGCATCTAAGAACATCAATAGACCTAACATTGAAGCAAACATGGTCAAACACCAAGGAATTTTTACAATAGAAGCCCTAGCTCCTCAAATATTCAATAATCCACAACAAGAAGATAATATGGACAAAATACCTCCAAATCATGCTAAAGGGCGTAAATTTAAGAAGAATTAAGTAAATGTAGCATACCTTGAGTGGATTTGACGTAAAAAACACAAGAAATTTGATAAAAATTGTGTTGGGTGCTTGAGAGGGGTTGTTTGCAGCAAAATGCGTGTGTGTGTGTGAAAAATGGGGGGGGGGTTAAAATTAGGGCCAAAATACGCGGGTCGCGTCCGGGCATGGGTCGGGGCATGCCTCGCGGCCGGACCGCGCGGTCGCGAGGTATGCCCAAGTGCTGAGCACTTGTTTTCTCGCAGCCACAATGGCTACTGCCGTTTTTGCAACCACTCCTCGCGGTCGCGAGGGTGGTCGCTAGGTATGCTTTTTTTTTTTTTTAAATATAAAGCCATTAAACACCTTGAGACTAAAAAACGGACACAAAGGACAGGACACGACAAAATGAAGAAAACAAAAAACATAAAAGCATGACAAATGTTGGGTTACCTCCCAACCAGTGCTAGATTTATCGTCGCTAGCTCGATGTTACCTCTCTTCAATCGGGCGATTTGACAAGCGTGGTCTTTCAAACTTTTCTTGCCTTGTACTTAGCATTGACAACAGACCACCATTTAGCATATGAGTAGCTTCCACTGAACTTGAACGACTCACTCTGATTTTTATGCCGAGTCCATCTCTTCTTTGTAGCATGCTCGTCTGACGGTCTATGCAATTCGAGCTCAAAAATGGGTTGGCTGTGGTCGTGGTGATCGAATAGCAGTCTTCATGTGTTGAGTTATCATCTCTCGTGATGGCATCATAGATCGAAATGGTTAACTCATCTTTGTTCACACGAAGGTGAGATCACCATCTTGCACGTCGATCGAGCCACGCCACGTGGCTAGAACGGTCTCCCTAGAATGAGAGGCATATTCTCATCCTCGGCATATCAAGGACTACAAAGTCCTGAGGAAGATAAATCCTTTTACTTTGATCGACATCTTCCACTATCCTTTTGGCCTTGTGGTGATCGTCGCCATTTGGAGAGTAATCGTAGTAGGCTTCAATTCTCAATCTCAATTTATTAAATATGGACAACGGCATCAAATTGATGCTTGCCCCAAATCACACAACACCTTGGAGAAGGTATGCCCTCCAATGACACAAGGTATAGAGAAGCTGCCCGGATCTTTCTACTTTAATGGCAACTTCTTTTACAACACAGCACTGCACTCTTGAGACAGATTGATCGTCTCGAATTTCTTCAGCTTCTTCTTGTTGGTGACGGCATCCTTGAGGAATTTCATGTACCCCGGCATATCTTTGAGCGCATCTAGTAAGGGAATATTAATATCCACCTTCTCGAACATTTCCAAAAATCGGGTAAGCCTATCATCATGCTTGGGCTTGGCCAGACGACTCGGAAATGGAATAGGAGGAGTGTATGTTGGAAATTTTGAAACTGGGCGTCCCTCGCGGCCAATCTCGCGATCGCGAGGACGGTCGCTAAGGACCTGCGCTGCTTCGACTGTCTTCTTAGCGGTCGAGCTCGCGGTTGCGAGCTCGATCGCGAGGTGCCCTTCTTTCGCTCCGTTTTCGTCTTCCTGCTCCGGGTGGTTCTGGTATGCTCTTCCACTCCTCAACTGGATGGCAAAGCACTGATTCTTTGGGTTCACTTCCGTATTACTCGGAAATTGACCCGTCTTTGGCTGTGCGTTTTGTTGTGCGACTATCGACCGATTGATTCTCCATCATCTTCAAGTGTTTGCCCATGGCTTTATTACATTGGATTCAACCGTGTTATCCTCCGGCGGTGAAATCGATGAAAGAATTACATTGGGTCGCCAATGGTTGGTTGCTCACAACCAACTGTTGCATCATATCCTCTAAGCTATGCTTCTTCGGTTCTTGAATCATACCATTACGCACGTGACTTCTGGAGGTTGTTGGAAATTATTGGGGTTGGCATACGATAAATTAGGATGATTCCTGTTGTTCGGATGGTATGTCGGATTTCCCCCCGGACGGTTCCTCTGATTTATGAAATTCACGTCTTGGTCTCGATCGGACTCTTCAAAAGAGTAAACTTCTTCATGAGATCATCGTATTTCGAGTCGATCACTACGGCAACTGCTTTGACCACTGGCGATCTCTCCATCGGCCATTGATAACTATTTGCCGCCATCTCTTCTATGATGCGGCTGGCCTCCTCTACTCGACGGTTAAACAGGCATCCCCCTGCCGATGCATCCACTATGCTCATCGTATGCAGCATCAGCCCACTATAGAACTGCTCTTTGGAGAATCCATGTTGTGGGCATCTTCTCAATAGGCCTCTGAATCTCTCCCATGCCTCAAATAATGACTCGTCTCCTTGTTGGCAGAAATGGGAGATCTCTGCTATTATCTTCTGCGCTTTAGCCGGCGGAAAATATTTTGAAAGGAACTTCTCACAGAGTTTCCCCCAACTGTCTATCCCGGTACGGTCCAGGCTCTTGAACCAATCCTTCGCACAGCTCTACGAGAGAATCCGAACATGTGCATCGGATTGTGTCTTGTGGCACCCGATTCATTTGATGGTGTCACATATGTCGAGTATGTCTCAAGATGCGCATTGGGTCCTCTGTGACTCCTCTCCAATTGTTCCCTTGAACCATCTTGATCGGTGGTTTCGACTCAAAATTGTTTGCATTGACTTAGGACCACATCCGCCTCCTTGGAATTGCTCAGTGGGAGGTCAGTAAATGTAGTTCAGAGGTCTCGTCTTTGGAACAGGGACAAGGAGTCCCATATCGCCATCTGGCGCTGCATCTCTGTGAACTCAACTAGCAGACGTGCAGCTTGCTCGGGAGGTATACCCCCATTAAGAGGAACACCCCCGTTATGCGGATTCGCCGCCATGGCTTGCCTTCTTCTTTCTCGTCTCATTCTCCTTTGGGAATTTTCGATTTCTGGGTCAAGAGTTTGCTCAGGAGGTCCCTGGGACCTTGTGATCATAAACTACCTGGAGAAAAAGAGAGAGCTTAACTCTGGCAAGAATAAATAAATATAATAATATATAACTTGAATTAATAACTCCAAATCGTCAAATTATTCCTATGTGATATTAACAATCCTCGGCAACGGCGCCAAAATTTGATCGCTCACTTTTCTAACACAAAAACGCGCAAGTATAAGGTAAGCAGAGTATCGTATCCACAGGGATTGTAACACGAAAACACAGAAGCTAACTCAACAATAATTCATCATTATCCAAGCACAGATTTGGTTTATATATGTTTAGGGCTTCAGATATTAAATCCAAAGCAATAAGGTAATAACGAAAATAAACTAAAGCGGTAAAAACTCGAAGAGATAATAAGAGAAAGACTAACCACAGGGATGTATTAATCCTACCCACAACGTATGTTTATCCTGCTTTCTATTAACCAATTTTAATCCAGACAAGATGGAAGATCACACATATAACCAACAACTTCAGTTACGACAATTGTGGCGATTGATTACTAATTTTCCCTATTATCATTCGTCTCTAGGGAAAATAAGCAACTCGAAAAGGATCAAAAGAATATGCTTCCTCTGAATGTTCCTATCTCGATTCGACTTAAGGCTTATCCATATCATGCATTCAAGATCGATTGACAATTAAAGCGGTTAAGTAATTAGCGGCAACTATGTGTTGGTTTGAATCTTGAAAGCGCTTTGGTTAAGCTTGTAAACAATGTTTCTGTTACCACTATTACAATCTCCTATCCAAAATGAATACTTGATTGCATATATCTGTGTCCCCTTATCTCATATATAAGTTAGATCATACGATGTGTAGAAGATCACGAAGTACGTAAGATTGGTCGAGCTTAATGAGATATAAAAGTTTCACACCGAGACAACTTGAGGCGAGTTGTCGGTATAGGCTGGGTATAGATAAGATGTGACTTGACTTGGTTGCTTGTCTATCTTTGGTATGTCTACGGCGTATTGAAGGATCACGGTGAGATGAGTTCTTCTATCGATCCTCGTGAAGAACCAAGATCTCGGTGACTTACGATGATCTAAACCTCGATAAGGTATTAGATGAGTATGAGTTCTTGACAATCACTTTGACTTGTTATGGGTGAGGTTATATGTTCTAACCCAATATTCTCCGCATCTTGGGTGGTGGCGGTGCTTGTATGTCATGCTAGTTATCTATATCAGTCACCGTATTCGTTTAGGATGATGGCGTCCCCTTAAGGAGCTTAAAGGTTTATTGTACTAAACCTGCGGGTTGAGTTAGCTCAAGTACAATAATAAGGTTGAGTGGTACTACTTAAGGAATTAAAGATATTAATTATTTTAAGCGATCGAGATGCTATAAATAATTAATGGACGTTCGATATCTTAAATACGGGGATTCGTAATGTCTAAGTGCAAGCCCGACTCAACCCGGTAATAAAGGGTAAGTCGGCATTTATTCTCTAGTGGCATGAATAAATGTTTATAAATTAATTTATCTTCTAAATTTGAACATAAGATAATTAATTTATTTGAGGCCCATCTTTATTCCTTGCATTTGATCCCTAGGCTGGCCCATCCAGGCCCGTAAGCTATGCAAAATCGGCGTCCCTATGCTCTACAAGGCAAGGATTTGATTCTATTTATCCTGTAAGGATATTATTATATTTATGGGATATGCATAGATCCTTTCCATAAAGGTTTATGGTAATTTCCATATGGGATTATGGTAATTTCCATATGGGATTATGGTAATTTCCATATAGGATTATGGTAATGCATTATAAATATGAGGTAAGAGATTAAATCTAGGTCGATGATTAATAATCATCGTCATTATTTTCGAAATTTGAGGTTCGTCCTTGGAGAGATTTTGAAAATTCTTGAGAGCTTGAGGTGATTTTCCAAAGCATTCTCCATAGATCGTCCTCACTCGATGTTGGAGATTGGGCGGCCGGGATCTGATCCGGAAGGTCAAAGCACGAGTCTCGATCCATTCCGCCTCGGCAGATTCAAAGGTAAACACGAGAAAACTGAACGTGTTACAATTAATTATATAGGTGCATACTGGGTATATAATCAATGTATGGTGAATTAAACATCGAAGATGGATCCTCGGGAGAGGGCTAAACGTAGTTTTTCCTCCAATTGGTATCGAGCCTGGGATCGTATCTTGGCTCTGTTGGATTAATTCACGTTTGATTATTACGTCGCAATATATTAATTGTTGAATCACATCGTTCATCGTGGTTCGTTTTTATTTGGTCGGATTTTTTTTTCACCACGAGAAAATCCGTGGTTAGATTAGATTTATTTTTACGTAAATCTTATATGTAAAAGTAAAATGAAGGCGGCGGCCGGATCGAGGCGGCGGGAAAAAGCGGGTGCATGGCGGCGTGCGGCGGCAACGCAAGGCGTGCGGGCGCTTCGCGGACGCGCCCGCGTGGCGGGCGAGCCGGATCCGTTTTCGGCCGAATCTGTTTTGACGAGTCGGTCCGTGCCGTGCGCGCGAGGCCCGTTTTCAAAGATTCGTGCCCGTGCACGCGAGCCGTTTTCGAAGATTATAAAGATGCTTTTGCAATTCTATGTAATAGATTAGGCGGAAAGTGTAGATTCCACGAGTGGAGCCACGATGAGCGTTTTATTTTATTTTTATCGTTCATTGCATGTCGTGGATGTTTAAATAATGCAGTAGCATGCTTAAATTACGTTGACAAACCTTTAAGTGTTTTCGTAATTGGGTGCGCATAGTAAGCATGCTAGGTTTATCGCGTTTTCAAGCATATTTTAGAATTCTGCGAGCATGTTTTACATGTTGAGTTCTATAGAAAAGCATGCTAGGATTACGTGATCTGCATGGACAAACCTTTTGAACAAAAAGACTAAGCAAGCAAACCGACAAATTAATTTTTAAATTAAAATGTCAAGACCTCCACTTTTGATCTCTAAAAAAGTGATACGCCTTTGTGAGTAAATGTCCACACGCAGCGTGGCTTGCTTGCCTTTGTTTATCATAAGTTTGTTAGATGAGATTTCTAAATAAAACATTTTAAATCTATTGAGAAGTGGGAGTTTCATGTATGGCGATCCACATGCGTGGCTTGCATGTGCGATTTTCATAAGTTCTCTAGAGATAGATATAAAATGAGATAACAAAAGAATTTGAATTGGAAGCGGTATGGTCTAGTGGTATGCTAATTCTAAGAATTAGTTTTCTATTTGTTAAAAATGTGGTCATTGCTTAGACATCACCTCAGTACAACTTCCACGAAGTCCCTTCTTGTGATAGTGATGTGGTCTAGTAAGGTCAATCGTTAATTTCATTTGTCGAAAGGATAAGTTGACATGGATTGAAATTAAGCGACTAAAAGGTATATTTAATGCAGTCGAGGGGTTCGTATGTAGCGTCCACAGCGTGGCTTGCATGTGGGATTCCTTGGGCGATTGGAGGTTTCAATTAATATTGTTTTATCAAAAGGTTACAATATTATTATTACGAATTATGTGCGATCGTATGCTTATGTGTTTACATTATCGTTTGAGATATGTCTCTTACGATTATCAATATGCTACGCACAAAATCCGTTATCGGTCCAAATTTTATCGGTGGAAGCGAAACATGGAATATGTTCTTATCATTGAAGAACACATGTTTGTTCTCACTACTCCTAAACCGAAGCCCTTCTTGGCGCATCGACTAATGAGTAGCGAGTCGGTAGACTTTGGAATAAGTCGAACAATATGGCTAAATGCTATATGATGACTAGTATGTCCAAGGCTTGCAGTGCAGACATCGATCGATGGTGAGCGGACGATATTTGGTCAAGTCTCGAGGTAAGTTTGGGCGATCGGATCGGACGATCCGCTTCCACACAATGAGAAAAATCTTGGCGTGTAAGATGGAAGAAGGAAGTTCGGTCCATGAACATGTCTCCCACATGACTCATCTCATGGATAGTCTTGATCGGTTGGGAGGAGGTATTGACGGCGAAGCCAGGTCGATATCATCCTCAATACAACGCCCAAGTCTTTTGAGAACTTTCGCGTGAATGCGATCATGAGCAAGGCGAGTATACACTTAGTCGGTTGTTCGATGATCTCGTGGTGCGGAAGGAGTTATGGGCAAAGGCACATGCTCTTGCTAGCACATCTAAGGGCCCAAATTTTCCGTTGCAAAATGGAAAAGAAAAGGGGCACCAAAGGTGGTAGAGGCGAGGAAATAGTGGGAGTAGTGGGAGCAAGAACATGGCTGCCATCGGAGGCTTGAAGAAGCGAAGGAGAAGGGCAAGTGCTTGAGTGCGGTGGGCGGGCATTGGAAGGCTAAGTGCCCTATGCTCGAAAGGCTCAGTCGCCATTTGCTTTTGTATGTGGAAACATGTTTAGCAACTTGTTCCACCCATTCTTGGGTAGTAGACACGGTCTGATGATCATGTTGTTACACCTGCGGGGTTCTGCGGACAAGGAGGCGAGTAATGGCGAGATAACGATCTCCATGGGCAGCGGCGAAAGTCGAGGCCGTTGCGGTCGGAGATGTTACTTTATGTTTTGAGAGAAGTTTAGTTTTAAAGGCGTTTTATATGTGCGGATTTTCGGTGGAACCTTGTTCTATTTGAAACTATTTACTCATGGATATTACATTATTTTTTATAGTGGTGTTTCTATCATAAGAAATGACGAAGTTATCGTGTTGGCACTTTATATAATTAAGCTTTATACTATTTACGCAAAACATAATACTATAACTATGTTGCATCTTCTTCAAACCCTAGAAAGAAAGTTTTCTTAAAGATGAAACCATATTTCTCGGCATCTTAGATTAGGTCACATCAATCTAAATAGGATCAAAGATCGGCTAAGAATGGGCGTTGGGTAATCTCACGATTACTCCATTCCCAATCTGCGAATCTGTATAAAAGGTAAGATGTCGACCGGACCCATCAAAGCAAAGGGTTATAGAGCCAAAGAAATGTTAGAGTTAGTCCATTCGACTGTGTGGACCAATGTCCACACAAGCTCGTGGAGAATGCAGTATTTTGTCACTTTCATTGGCGATTACTCAAGGTGCGGATCGTATACCGCTTCACCGCAAGTCGAATGCTTTGAGAAATTCAAAGAGTTTAAGGCGGAAGTGGAGGCGAAGCTTGGTAAGAGTATCAAGTCACTGCTGATGCGATCACGGTGGCGAATACCTCGATGTGAGTTCATGGACTATCTAGTGAAGTATGGGATTACCTCGGTAAGACTTCACCGGCACACCACAAAATGGTGTGTCGGGGCGAAGAAATAGGACTCTTTTGGAAATGGTTAGATCAATGATGAGTTATGCAACATTGCCTATTTCGATTACGGGGTATGCCTTAGAAGCGATGGCATACTTGCTAAATCTAGTACCATCAAGTCGGTCGAAAAGACCCTTTCGAGTTGTGGTTTGGTATGAAGCCCGTTTAAACCACATAAGGATATGGGGCGATCCGGCACGTCTTTGAACAAGAAGGCGACAAGTTGGAGGCTAGATCCGATGCAAAAATTGTTTATTGGATATCCTAGAGGGCGAAGGTGGGTTATTCTATAGTCTAAGGATCGGAAGGTCATTATTAGCACTAATGCCGATTCTTAGAAGATGATTATATGAAGAATCATAAATCCAAAGTTGAAATCATTCTTCAAAATTAGAAGATGATCGTATTCATACACGATTAGGTCGAAGTGCGAGATGTCGAGTCTAGTGGGAGGATCGACACGGATACTTCAAAAATTGAAGTGGGTCGAGTTCCGGAGATACCGACCGTCTGAAGTGGTACCTACCCGACAAGTTGTGCAAGATAGAGAACCACAGTTTACGCACCCACCGTTGCCATTGTGCTGTAGAACCTCGTCGTAGTGGGAGGTTGTTCGTCAACCCGGCGATTTATGTTCGTGGGAGAATCTTGGTTTAGTCGAGAAGCGAGCAAGCAATAATCGACCCATGGACATACGGAGGCGATACAAAACATTGATGCAAGATCATGGCACACGCTATGGACTTAGAAATGGAGTCCATGCGGCTATGGATGTATATGAAAAGACACCTCTACCGGATGGCGAGGAAGCCGTAGGCGATAAGTGGATATACAAAGGAAGAGATTCCGATGGAGGGTTTCGACTTTTAAAGCCGGGCTTGTGGCGAAGGGTACACTCAGTTGAGGGCATCGATTTCGATGAGACCTTTTAGCACATGTTGCAATGCTCAAGTCCATCGAATTCTTACGGCCATTCTGACCCACTTGAACCTAGAGGTTTGGCAAATGGATGTTAAAACCGCTTTTCTAAGCGGTTACCTTGAGGAAGGTAGAGACATCTATATCAAACAACCGAAGGTTATGTGGTAAAGGGTGAAGAGCATCTAGTATGGAAGCTTAAGAAATCCATTTATGGACTTAGCGAGCCTCCCGATCATGGAACTTACGCTTTGATGAGGTGGTAAAGTCTATGGATTTACCAGTTGCCTAGCGAGGTTGTGTGTATCGGTTAGATGTCAGCGGTGATGTGGTATTTCTTGCACTTTATGTAGATGACATTCTTCTAGTTGGCAACAACGTGAAGTCATTATCGAGGCGTAAAGAGTTGGCTATCCGATCGTTTTAAATGAAAGACTATGGTGATGCGGCGTACATTCTTGGGATCAAGGTTTACGAGATCGCAAGAAGAAAATATTGAGCTTATCTCGGGCGTCTTACATTGATCTTGTGATTACTCGTTTTAGTATGCGGACCGCCAAGAAAGGATTGCTACCTTCGGACATGGCGTTCCTTTATCTGACAATGATCACCTATGATTGCGAAGGAGATAGAGGAAATGAGACAAGTTCCTTCGCTTCCTCCGTAGGAAGTCTCATGTACGCAATGCTTATGCACGAGCCCGATATACGCTATGCGGTGGCATAGTAGCTAGATATCAATCTAACCTGGACAAGCTCATTGAATTGCGATAAAGCATATACTCAAGTACACGAAAGGACTCGAGATTATAGGCTAGTTAACCATGCGGATAGTCTAATGCCTTTGGGTTATCTGGACTCGGTTTCTAAGTTGACCGTGATGAGAAAAAGTCTACCTCGGGCTATGTGTTTACCTTGGGAGGTGGAGCCGTATCTGGCGGTCTGCAAAGCGGCGATGCATTGCGGACTCTACCATGGAAGCCAAATATGTAGCCGCTTGGAGGCTTCTAAGGAGGCTGTATGGTTCGAGAACTACCTCGTGGATCTAGGTGTGGTACTGGTTTGCCCAAGAGTATCATAGTTCTTGTGATAACTTAGGTGCGATGGCAAACTCGAAGGAACCACGGACCCACAAGGTGACCAAACACATAGATAGAAAGTACCATGTCATACGAGAAATCGTTAGGCGAGGTGGCGTGTTGATTGCAAAGATTGATCTGACGGATAACATAGCGGATCCATTCACGAAAGCTTTGTCGCTATAAGTCTACGTTGGGCACGTTAGAGGACTTGAATTGTGCTAGATGGCACCGCTAAAGCTGCCGCAATAAGTCTACGTCGGGGCGTTAGAGGACTTGAATTAGCTAGATGGCACCCACTTAGAAAGGAAACTTTTGTATAAGTGGGAGAAGCAAAGTGATGGTTTTGTTTGTAATAGCTAGTAGAGACACATTGTATACTAAAAGTTTGCTTTAGTATAAGTGGGAGATTGTTGGATTTGTATCTTGAAAGCGGTTTTGGTTAAGCTTGTATACAATGTTTCTTATTACCACCATTACAATCTCCTATCTGAAATGAATACTTGATTGCATATAAGCGTGTCCCCTTATCTCATATATAAGTTAGATCATACGATTGTGTAGAAGATCACGAAGTGCGTATGATTGGTCGAGCTTAATGAGATATAAAAGTTTCACAGTGAGACAACTTGAGGCGAGTTGTCGGTATAGGCTAATGGTATAGATAAGAAGTGACTTGACTTGGTTGCTTGTCTATCTTTGATGCGTCTTTGGCGTATTGAAGGATCACGATGAGATGAGTTCTTCTATCGGACCGTCGTGAAGAACCAAGATCTCGGTGACTTACGATGATCTAAACCTCGATAAGGTATTAGATGAGTATGAGTTCTTGACCATCACTTTGACTTGTTATGGGTGAGGTTATATTTCTAACTTGATATTCTCCGCATCTTGGGTGGTGGCGGTGCTTGTATGTCATGCTAGTTATATGTATCAGTCACCGTATCCGTTTAGGATGATGACGTCCCTTTTCAAAGGTTTATTGTACTAAACCTGCGAGTTGAGTTAGTTCAAGTACAATAATAAGGTTGAGTGGTACTACTTAAGGAATTAAAGATATTAATTATTTTAAGCGATCGAAATGATATTAATAATTAATGGACGTTCGATATCTTAAATCGGGGTTTCGTAATGTCTAAGTGCAAGCCCGACTCAACTTGGTAATAAAGGGTAAGTCGGTATTTATTCTCTAGTGGCATGAATAAATGTTTATAAATTAATTTATGTTACGGGCTGAACATAAGATAATTAATTTATTTGAGGCCCATCTTTATTCCTTGCATTTGATCCTAAATTTGGCCCGTCCGGGCCGTAAGCTAGGCAAAATCGGAGCCCTATGCTCTGAGGCAAGGATTTGATTCTCTTTATCTGTAAGGATATTATTATATTTATGGGATATGCATAGATCCTTTCCATAAAGGTTTATGGTAATTTCCATATGGGATTATGGTAATTTCCATATGGGATTATGGTAATTTCCATATAGGATTATGGTAATGCATTATAAATATGAGGTAAGAGATTAAATCTATGTCGATAATTAATAATCATCATCAATATTTTCGATAATTTGAGGTTCGTCCTTTGAGAGATTTTGAAAATTCTTGAGAGCTTGAGGGTGATTTTCGAAGCATTCTCCATAGATCGTCCTCACTCGGCGTTGGAGATTGGGCAATCGGATCGATCCGAGAAGGTCAAAGCACGAGCCTCGATCCATTCCGCCTCGGCAGTTGAAAGGTAAACATGAGAAAACCCCAACGTGTTACAATTAATTATATAGGTGCATGCTAGGTATATAATCAATGTATGGTGAATTAAACATCCAAGATAGATCCTCGGGAGAGGGCTAAACCTAGTTTTTCCTCCACTATGATATGCATCAAAATTGATCAGAAATCAACACATATAATTAAGCACCAAGAATCATGAATCAATGCCTGGAATGTAAATAACAATGTAGAACTAATGTAGAATGATGGAAAACTAATACTAGAATGAATCTAAATCAAAGCTAAATTGAAAATCTATGGAAAATAATGAAAAACTGAGGAAAAACGTCCAAAATCGCGCTGGGGAAGAATGGGGGCGCGAGGGGGTAATGCCCTATTTATAGAATTAGGGTTGAAACCCTAATTTTGGAGTCTGCCGCCACGCCTCGCGACCTAGCTCGCGATCGCGAGCTCGATCGCGAGGGAACATCCTCGCTCGGCCATCCTCGTCTTCTCGGCTGGGTGCGTGTTCCGACTGACTCGCTTGAATGAACACCTGAGTCTCTAAACGCTCGATAGATGTTTCCAAAATCTCGAACCTTTGTGGCTTCACCGGCTGACTCGCTTGAATGAACACCTGCAATGACTCCTCCAATGTCGGCTTCATTGGCTGCTTCATCGGCTGACTCACCTGAATGAACGCCTGCAATGACTCCTCCAATGTCGGCTTCATCGGCTGTTGTTGGAAGAAGAGGTCCTGACTATATGAAGAACTTTGAGTATGCCTCTAGTAAGGATCATAGGCTTGATGCTCACAGCCTGACGGGTATCCCTCAAAATAATCGAGTTGGGCTCCTTCTTCATAGGAAGAATTTGCCCAATACGACGAGCTTTCCTCCTCCAGGCCTGTATGACCATATTTGTATCGCGGTAACCACCGCATTATGGACACCAACTACAAAACAAGATCCTGCGCATCGGTTGGAGAAAATAGAAACAAAGAAAAGAAAAGAAAGAAATAAAAAAGAAGAAGCACGGGGAAGAAAGCGAGAAAAATAAAAGGAAACACGAAAAACAAATAACACAAAACCTAAATCCTAAAGTCTTCCCGACAGCGGCGCAAAATTTGTTCCGACCAAATTGTTCTTTTCGATCGATCGCAATAGTGCGAGGTCCTTATAGAGCGGTAAGGTCGACCTAAGTCGAATCTCTCGAGGAAGGCTTAAGAGCTACGGTTTTATGTCAAACACGAGCGAGAAAAAGAAAAACTAACGTCCTAACATAAGGGGCTGTCACGGAAAGGACGAAAGGAAATAAAATAAAGCGAGGAAAGCGGATACACTTGGACAACAATAGGAATTGCGGATACGGAATTGGAGCGGTGTTCTAGGGTTGAATCTATCCTCGCTATTAATAAATCAAGGCGGTACACAATGCATAAAATACCCACGCCTCACCAAGCGGTCGACACTAACTAACCTCTCGATTACGTCGGCGTTAGACTCGAACTTAATGACCGGGATCTCTCGATCAACCAACCATCAACTACGAAGGATATTTTACTACAAGGCATACAATAGCAAAAACCCTAACCACATATATCATTTATTCAACAACAAACCAATCTCTCGATCACTTTCATTGTCAAACTTATATTTAATATAAATCTGCTCTCGCATATCTTTATAATCAAACATAAGCATACAATCAAACTACACTATTCTTTCGAACACCATGCATGAAGATCATAAAATAAACAATTTATACGGATGAGGAATCGCAAATCATCAACCCAACAATCACGATTCAAGATAAGAACAATTAAACATATATTTCCCAACAATTCGATAATTTATCTCATGATAGAAATTAATCAAATCCCAATTACATAGACATAATAAAAACTAGAAAAACTTACAATCATTTATAGACAAATTCGTCTTCCAAAATCCGGAATCGTACAATCCCAATTGTTAATCCAAAGTACAAGAATTAAAAAGAAAAGGGAAAGAAAAAGAAAAGAAAGAGGAAAAGAAAGGAATCGCGTGTGAGTCTAAGAATATGAGGGAGCTAGGGTTTTCAGCGTTAAATCTATATTTATAGCGGCAGAAATTTCGCACCCAGCGCCGGACGCGAGGATCTCCTGGAATGAAAAGTCATAGCAGCCCAGCGCCGGACGGAGCCAAGCGCCGGACGGGCCGAGACACTGGACTCACGCCCAGCGCCGGCTGGGAACCAAGCGCCGGGTTGAGCGCTGGCTGCGGAAGGCATATCTTGTTGAGCAAGCGGCGGGCCGGGTTCCCAGCGGCGAACTCGATCGAGGAGGAACAAGCGAGATCCAGCGCGGGTGTGCGGCGTGTTGTCGGGCGCGGGCGAGGTGGCGCTGCGGCGGGCGGGCGATCTTGGCAGGCGCGGGCGTGCGGCGAATCTTGGGGTGGGCGTTGGGCTCCAGCACGGATGGAGGCGGCAGGGCGTCTGTTGGAGTGGGCACGGCGTGCGGTGGGCGCTGGGCGGCTGGCGGCCGGCGGCGGCGCCGCTGAGCAGCGGTGGCATCTGAGCGAGGTAATTTGTGGCCGGCGCTCGGCGTTGGCCGATGGCGGGCGCAGCAGGATCGGGTGTCACGAGGCACGCAGCGTCTTGCGTGCGGGCATGCACGTGTGCTTGTGCTGGGCGGCAGCGTGTGCCTTGGCGCAGAGCCATCTGACGGGGCCGACGCGCACGCGCCGCGTCTTGACGACGTTGTTTTGCCCGTTCTCCCCGTCGAACTCCGATTTACACACGGTTTCGCCTACGAATTCTGTCGAGATGCTCTTCATTATACTTGATCTTTGGTAGAATCAATTCATCCTATAATATGCTGTTTTTCTACAAAACATCGAAACGAGCGAAGTAAGTCCGAATCAATAAATATTAATCAAACCAACGGCATAAACAGGATAAACCACGAAAATGACACACAAAACAATATCAAAATCAGCACAAATTCATACTAAACAACTCCCCCACACTTATCCATTTGCTTGTCCTCAAGCAAAGTCTATACTAATAAGAATAGGAAGATAACTCATGCAACTTCACTCTTAGTCTAATCAATCAAACCTTATTGCTTTCCCCCACACTTGGTGTTTACGTATTCAAAGATAATGTGAAATAAATCTAGGACGGTAATTAATTTCCAATAAATAAAGGGTAATCTCTGCTAAGACCCAACTCTCCGTTAGGGTGAACTAACTAATGTGGTCACCTTTAGCAACAAGTTTCTTTTAAAGCATAAAGAATGTTTTAACAGATTTTGGAGCGATGTTCAAAGGTGAACTCTCGATGAACTCGAGTTTCCTATCGTGGTTTCCATGTCCATTTCTCAAATTACGAGAAGAGGGATGTAATCCCATCCTCCATTTCAACAATCTCATTTCTCTCTTTTCACATTTTTTTTAATCAATAGGCAAACAAGTATATAAGTAACCACAATGTTAACACTCCCCTAACATTAGCGGACAAATCAAATCAATTCTCCTCTATTCATTTTCTATCAATCACAATCTCGTCAATTCACATTACACTCGAATCATATACCACCAAAAGTTTGAAATTAAAAGCAGTTTGACCAATACCACGGAGCTTAGTTTACAAATCAACATCGACTTACTCGCATATACAATACTTGATTCTAAGAAATTAAAATAAGCATAAATGCACATCACCAAGCATACAAATAGATAAAATGCATACACAAAAACCTGAATAATCATCCCCACATTTAATCCGAGACCGCCCACGGTGCTCGAAACATTAATAATACAAAAAGGCCATAGAGGATGATACTTCCCTGATAATAGATGAGTGTGCGCTTGTAGAGTTGGAGCATCACGGCTTCACCACATGGATTACAATGTCCCGGAACTCAAGAATGATAAACACCGAAACCTGCACCACAGAAAACCAAAACGAAGATGAAAACAGAAACACAAGCAAAACCAACAGAAAACAAGAACAAAACAAAAAAAACAAGAAAACTCATGGGTTGCCTCCCACGTAGCGCTCGTTTCAATGGCACGAGCTCCACCAATGAGAAACGGACTATCCATAATCCTTCACCTGCAGGAATATCATCTTAATCGAGCATCGGTAGTAACAGGTAAGCAAAAGGGCGGTCGGTAGCAAATAATGAATTAATTAAGTTCAATCAAACATCCTATTCTTCAAAGCAAAATAGATAACATCGACTCCAACGATGCAATACTTTGGAGAATTAGATATTGAAAAATTATAGATGCTACCTCAGCGTATGTCTCTTCCTCCTCTAGCGGTTCGGGAAGATATCAGGTTGTTCATGGTTAGTCTCGGTTTGATGAAACCTTGACTCTTTAATTTCATCATCTTCCATGATTCTCCCCTCAACTTCATCATCTTCATAGACTATGATAGAAGAAGTTTGCTCCAATTATCTCGGCATCTCCTCCACACTTTGGTTGTGGACCAATTCTTCCACTATCCCGGCTAACCGACTGACTTGAGTCTCTAAACGCTCGATAGATGTTTCCAAAATCTCGAACCTTTGTGGGTTCACCGGCTGACTCGCTTGAATGAACACACGCAATGACTCCTCCAATGTCGGCTTCACCGATCGCTTCATCGGTGACTACGCCGAATGAGCGCTGCAATGACTCATCCAATGTCGGCTTCATCGACTGTTGTTGGAAGAAGAGGTCCTGACTATATGAAGAACTTTGAGTATACCTCCAGTAAGGATCATAGGCTTGATGCTCACAGCCTGAAGGGTATCCCTCAAAATAGTCGAGTTGGGCTCCTTCTTCATAGGAAGAATTTGCCCAATACGATGAGCTTTCCTCCTCCAGGCCTGTATGACCATATTCGTATCACCGATAACTGTTTGGTATGAATTTGTGCTTATTATTCATATCTTTGTGCATGTTGTTTCTCGTGATTTGTTCTCTTTTTGCCATTGGTTTGATTATTATTTATCGATTCGAACTTATTTGGTTTGTTTCAATGTTTTGCAGAAAATCGGCATTAATTAGGATGAAATGGATGTTCCAAGGATCAGGTATATTGAATATCGTCTCGATAGGAGTCCGTAGGCACCAACGGATCGCAATTCGGAGTTCGGACGAGGGAGAACGGATCAATTCTTTAAAGTCGCGCACGTGCACTCCGCGCGCCCGCTCGCGCACCGGTGCTGAACACTTTCAATGATTCTCATGAATAATGTAGAAGGAATAAAGGATTTTTTCCCTCATAATAAGTAAAGTACGTTGTGATAGGAGTCTGTAGGCAAAAACCGTGTGCAAATCGGAGTTCAGACGAAGGAGAACATGTCAAAATAAAAACACTGCGCAATGTTGCGGTGTCGCCCGCGCCGCCACAAGCACAAGAACGCACGCCCCAGCCCGGTGAACGCCGGTTCAGGTCGAACGCGGTTCAGATTGAGCTTCTTAGCGCCATTTCTCTTCCAGCGCGCGTTCTTCTCTTTTCTCATTCCAGTGAGCGCCAGCTCTCCCTCCAAACGCGCTCAACTTCAGCGCCCAACCCAGCGCCCTTTTCGCCTCCAAGTCCAACGTGCGCTCACTTCAGCGCCGAGGCCAACCGGCGCTCACAATGAGCCTGCGCTCATTTGTAAGGCAGAACCTTCTCCCAGCAGGCGTTTAACTTCAGCCAGCGTTCAAGTTCAAGGCAGAACATTTTCTGAACGCGCGCTCACCTTAAACCGACGCTCACCTTTATTTAATATTTATATGCGCGGTTAGGTCAAAGTTTGGGTCAGCTCTCAGTTTTGTTTTTTTCACGCAGCCGCGGCATTTGTTCTTCTTCAAATTTTGGGGAATTCTTCAGGCAACTTATCAGATACAATCTCAATTTAATTTCTTGTTTTGTTTCTTAGAATTAATAATTTAGTTTAACGTTTTATGCTGTTCAATTTATGCTTTGGATTTATTAGTTCTTTTGGAATCAATTTCAGAGTTTATTGTTTGATGGTTTTTGTGGGATTCAATTCCATAGTGACAATGGATTGTTCTCGTATTTCTATCAATTTATATTGCATTGATTTATCCTGCTTTCGATTAATTCATGTCTTGTTGGTTGATTGATGATTATGGTTCATTTACAAGTAGACTTAGATTAGGGCTTGACGAACCCTAAGTATAGGTTTGCTATTGCTTTCGATTTATCGCTTTCGTAGTTCAACTAGGGATTGACAACCCCTGGTTTAGATTTATTGCTTTATTAGTTTAGCTCGGGATTGACAACCCCTAGCTTAGGATGCTGTTTATTTTCTCGTATTTCAATTCCCGTATGTTTCAACCCTCGTTGGTATTAGAATGTTTAGGATTTAATCGCTTTCTGTGTGCAACACGAACAATCGCCCTGTTAAGTTTTCCTTGAGAGACGACTTGGGTTAACTTATCACGCTATAATTACCTCGTACGATTGCGAGTGAATTTGAGTGTGTTTTTAGCTCGATCAATTTTGGCGCCGTTGTCGGGGAAAACTTTAGGCGTTTTCTAATGTTACCTGTTTTTCGTGTTTATTCTTCTTCTTGCCTTTCTTTTTGTTCTGTTGTTGTTTTTCTCCCACCGGTGCGTGTGATCTTGTTTTTGTTGTTGGTGTCTGTTAATGCAGGGTTACCAACAATGCGAATTTGGGCAACCAAGCTGGGGGGAGGAAAGGTCGTCATATTGGGCAACTTCTTCTTATGAAGAAGAAGCCCAATTCAACTCTTATGAGGATATTCATCCGGTTATGGGCATCGAGCCTATGATCCATACGAGAGCATCAAGCCTACAATCCCTATTGGGACCATCCACCTCCACCACAGTATGAGGATCGAGCCTACACTCCCTACTGGGAGCAATCACCTCCACCTCAATATTCGTACCCACAACAACCACCTCCACCTCACTATTCATACCCGCATGACCAGCCTCCTACCTCGAATATCCATATCATCAGCACCACCTCCACCGCAACAAGACTCACAACACCATGACCACCTCCGAGGTTAGCTTGGGAGGATGAGTTCACTCAAAAAGAGAAGCTGTCCATTCAAAAAATGGAAGCTCATAACTCCACACTTCAACGTGTAGAGATGAAAATGGTGCAGCTGAATATCATGTTTAAGGAGTTGTTGCAAGAACGTGCAGAGAGTGAGCTCCAAATTCTTGAGAATGGGGTAGGAGAGGCACCAGACGAGCCGTTGCAACCACATGAGGTGGAAAACGAGAAAGTGGCTGAAGTCATACCTTTTCCACACCAACCCGATCAAGCTCGCACGGTCATTTCCCTTGAAAATGGCCTATTGTTGAGAATGGGGTGGGAGGCACCGACAGTCGCCGCAACCACGTGAGGTGGCGAAGAAGAAAATAACGTCGTACCTTCCCCACACCAACCGGATCGAGGCTAAGATGGTCATTTTCTTGAAAATGACCTAATTTGTGAAATTGGGTGGGAGAGACTCTGACGACTCATTGCAGCTAGAGGAGGTGGAAAAGCGAGGAAGAGTGGGAACATGAAGCTGATAGCATGCCCAAGCCCACTCTAGAGGTGAAAGAAAAATCCCAACGCTTGGAGGGGGATGAAGAGAGGACGAAGAAAGAGTGGGCATGTGAGGTTACAAGCATGCCAAAGCCCACTTTGAAAATAGAAGAACTGCCTCAACCATTGAAGTATATGTTCCCAGAGGAGGACAAAGTAAGGACAAAAGTTGAGGTAACATCTATAATATATCAACATCCTAATTCACCAAAGTATTGTGCTTTGGGAGTTGAAATTATCTATTTCTCTTTGGAGAATAGGATATTTGATTTTATCTTAATTGATTTACTATCTGCTTTCTTTACTGTCCTTTGTGCTTACATGGTTAATACTGATGATCTGGTTGAGATGGTATTCCTGCAGGTGAAGGACTATGGATAGTCCATTGCTAACCGGAGTACGTCGTGCTCACGACGTTAAACTGAGTACTACGTGGGAGTTTACCCACGGGTTTTTTTTTTTTCTCTTTTGTTTTGGTTGTTGTTTTCCTTTGTTTTCTTTTCTGTTTTGGTTCTTGTTTTCTTTTGGTTTTGTTTGGTGCAGGGTTTCGGTGTGAATTATTCTTGAGATTTGGGACATCGTAAGCCGTGTGGTGAAGCCGTGATGCTCCAACTCCATAGCGCACACTCGTCTATTATCAGGGAAGTATCATCCTCTATTAGTCTTTTTGTGCTATTAATGTTTTGAGCACTGAGGACAGTGCTCGAATTAAGTGTGGGGGATGTTTACTCAGTTTTGTGTGCGTTTCATATAAATTTTTGTATGCTTAATGATGTGCCCTTGTGCTTATTTTGATTGCTTGGTCTTAAGTTTTTGTCTATGCGAATAAGTTAGGATTTTGATTTGTGCAACTGAACTCTGTGGTATTGATCGGACTTTGATGTATTTCTCGTTTATCTTGATGTCATGTGATTAAAGTGCAATGTGAATTGACGAGATTGTGTGAATTGATTTTAAATCGGTGGTTATTGATGTGATTTGTCCGGCTAATGCTAGGGGTAGTGTTAACAGTTTGGTTACCTATATACCCGTTTCAATTAAAAAAAAATGTGTGAAAAAGAAAATAAGGAGAATTAAAACTCCAATGTTGTTGAGATTGTATAAATGGAGGATGAGATTATGTCCCTCTTTCTCGTAAATTGAGAAATGGACATGGGAAACCACGTTAGGAGACTCGAGTTCATCGAGTTCACCTTCGAACATTGTTCCAAAATCATTAATACCTTCTATGTTATCAAGGAAACTTGTTGCTAAAGGTAACCATTTTAGTTAATTTACCTCTAGCGGAGAGTTGGGTCTGAGCAAAGATAACTTACTTGTTTATTTGATATTTTCGCAATCTTAGATTTGTTTCACATTAACTTTGATTATGTATTCATCATGTTTGGGGGAATTGCAAAATGAGGTTTGATTGATTGGATTAAGGGTTAAGTTGCATGAGTTATTCTTCTACTCTTATTAGTATAGACTTTGCTTGAGGATAAGCAAATGGATAAGTGTGGGGGAGTTGTTTGGTATGAATTTGTGCTAGTTCTTGGTATTGTTTTGTATTTTGTTTTCAATAGTTTATCCTATTTATGCCGTTGGTTTGATTAGTATTTATCGATTCGGACTTACTTCGTTTGTTTCGATGTTTTGTAGAAAAATGGCATAAAATAGGATGAATTGGATCTGCCAAGGATCATGTATTATTGAATAGCATCGCGATAGGAGTTCATAGGGGTAAACGGATCGTAATTCGGAATTCAGACGAGGGTGAGCGGATCATTTCTTCAAAGTCGCGCAGACATGCGCTCCGCGTGCCACGCGCACGGCCGAACACTTTCAATGATTCTCATGAAAAGTGGAGAAGGAATCAAGAATTTTTTTCCTTCATAAGAATTGAATATCATCTCGATAGGAGCCCATAGGCGCAAGCGGTTGCAATTCGGAGTTAAATGCGAGAACGGAGCAAAACACGGTTGTGCCGCTGAACGCGGCGCGTCCGGCGCTTAGCTCGCCCGGTGCGCGTATCGCATGCAACCGGCGCTGCCCCAGCGTCCTCCTCAAGCCCCGCCTCCTCAAGCCCTCCAGCCCCGCCTGCGCCCGTCCCGCGTGCGTTCTGCGCGCGCCCGCTCGCCGCCAGCCACTCAAACCGGCCCGCGTGTGTTATTCCGAGAGCTCTGCGTCCGGTGCTTCGTCGCGTCCGGCATTGGAGCTTTGACTGTTCATTCGAAGCTCGGTAGCGTCCGGCGCTGCGTTCCGTCCGAAGTCATGTGAAAATCTGTGCTATAAATACAGATTTAGCGCATGAATCCCAAATTCCTTTCATTTTCTTGCTTTTCTTCACTCTTGGTAGTGCCTCTCCTCGAGTTTTCCTCTTTCATCTATTTCTTGCTATTCTTTTTGTTTTGGATCCTAGAACTTAGATTCAAGAAGCTCAATTACTTCCATTCCACTTGTAAGGATTTCTATGGTTTGATTTCTCATCCATTTCAATTCCATTGTTGTTCTTATTTAAATGCTTCCATTTATATGCTTTTATTTATATGCTTGATTTACATGCTTTGATTTATATGCCTTGATTTAATTCATGCTCTTTGATTTATGCCTAGGGTTCATTAAATCTATTTTGTGTTCTTAGTTCAACTGGGGATTGACAACCCCTAGTTTAGTTTTATTGCTTTACTAGTTTAGCTTTGGATTGACAACCCCTAGCTTAGGATTTATTGGCTTTATTAAGTTTCACCTAGTTTATTTGTTTTTCATTCATTTATGATTCTTTGTCTAGGTAATCAATCACCCTCTTTGTGATTAGAGTGTTTAGGAATTTATTGCTTTCGTGTGGTAACTTAGTAGCATACATTAAGTTTTCCTTGAGGGCGACTAGGGTTAACTTTCCTACTATAACACCTCGTTCGATTATGAGTCAATTAAGAGTACACTTTTGATTGAAAGCGGTAACCACGCATTATGAGACACCAACTACAAAAACAAGATCACACGCACCAGTTGGAGAAAATAGAAACAAAGAAAAGGAAAAAGAAAGAAATAAAAAGAAGAAGCACGGGAAGAAAGCGAGAAAAACAAAAGGAAACACGAAAAACAAATAACACAAAACCTAAAGCCTAAAGTCTTCCCCGGCAACGGCGCCAAAATTTGTTCCAAACAAATTGTTCTTTTCAATCGCTCGCAATAGTACGAGGTCCTTTGATCGCTCCCTTTTTCACACGTAAAAGGTTTATATAGAAGGTAAGCGAGTATCGTATCCACGAGGGATTGTAATCTGAAAACTGAAGCTAACTCGACAATGATTCATCATTATCAAGCAACATATATGGTTTGGTAAGATTTTAGGGCTTGAATTTAATCAGCGAGAGGTAACAAAGCAGAAAATAAAATAAAGCAATAAACACTCGGATGGTTTTCTATGGCATCTCGTCTTTCTTAGTGACGTTCCCCATTCTTTGACAACGATCACAACTCTTGATAAAAGATTGGCAATCTTTGAAGATCGAAGGCCAATAGAATCCTTGTGGCAAATCTTTGCATTTGTCTTGTGACGCAAAATGGCCTCCATTCAACGAACTATAGCACTCGTGGATTATGTTCTCCCATTCTCCTTAGGGAACACGGCGACGTATCGGACCATCGGCACATCGGCGGTAGAGATGAGGATCGTTCAATAATAGAACTTAACATCGTGGAGAATTTCTTTTTCAAATGACCTTTGCGATGGAGGTAAATCTCGAATCACCAAATAATTGACAAAATCGGCATACCATGGTGTGCGATCAATGGCCTTCAAGATGTGCTCAAATGCGGGAAGTTCTCCTGATCCCAATCTTCTTATCCTCTCCTTCGATTGGCTTCTCCAATCGTGACAAGTGGTCGGCAACCACATTTCGTAGCCACTTTCTATCTTTAATTTCCATGTCGAACTCTTGAAGAAGAAGGATCCATCTCACGATGCGGGCTTTGAATCTTTCTTGGCAAATAGATGACGAATGGCGGCATGGTCGATGTGGGCGATGGTATGGGTGCCCACCAAATAAGGTCTAAACTTATCGAAAGCATAGACCACAGCAAGTAATTCCTTCTCCGTGGTGGTGTAGTTCATTTGAGCAAAGTCGAGTCTTACTTGCATAATAAATGACTCGGAAAAGCTTGTCTCGTTTACGCTGTCTACAAAGACCGATGCCCAATCGCTCGCATCACATCAGCTCGAATGGTTGACTCAATCGGGTGAGACCAAAGCGGAGTCGAGATCGGGGCTAACTTCAATTTCTCGAGCGCCTCAAACACTCATTTGTGAACACGAACTTCATATCTTTCTCGAGCAATCCACACAATGGCTTCGTGATGGTGAGAAATCCTTGATGAACCTTCTATAAAACCCGCATGACCGAGAAAACTCCTCATTGATTTGACATTTGTAGGCGGAGTAGTTTCTCGATAGCTACTATCTTTGCTCGATCCACTTTGAAACCCTTGGCGAGACTTTGTGACCAAGCACGATACCTCCTTTACCATGAAATGGCACTTACTCCCAATTGAGAGCGAGATTAGTCTCCTCCATCTTTGCGACACTTGTGACAAATTATGGAGACAATGGTCGAGCGAAGAGCGAATCTGGAAAAATCGTCCATAAAGACTTCCATAATATTTTCAATCAACCCGTGGAAGATGGACATCATGCCTTTGGGCGTGGCTGGGCATTGCACAATCAAGCGGCATTCGCCTATAGGCGAAAACTCCATCTGACACGTAAAACTCGTCTTGTCTTTGATCTTGAGCGATGGCAATCGATTGTACCCGAATATCCATCGAGAAAACAATAGAACTCATACCCGCTAGTACGTCGACATCGATCAATAAAGGCGGGGAAAATGGTCCTTCCTCGTGGGCGTGTTCGAGCATAATAGTCGATGCAAACTTCGCCATCCTATCACGAGTCTTGTTGCCACAAGCTCGTTTGTCTCGTCTCGATAACCGTGATACCCTTTCTTGGATACCACTTGAGTAGGGCTAACCCACTCGGTGTCGGATATGGCATAGATCATGCTGCGTCTAAAACTTCAACACTTCTTTTCGGCGACCTCTTGCATTCTTAGGATTCGATCGGCGTTGAGGTTCCTTGGCTTGTATTCATTCTCTAACGGGATCCGGTGCATGCAAATCGGTGACCCCTTGATATCGTAATCGTCCACCCAATCGCAGACTTGTCTTTGCTTGAAAGACAACCATTAGTTTTGTGCCTCCTCATCATCAGCTGAAGATATTATCAAGACACGTCTCGTCCGTCGTCTAAGAAGGCATCTTGAAGGTGGTCGGCAACTCCTTTAACTTCTAACTTGGGTGTGGTCTCTTCCTTCTTCACCACGTCCCTCTCCTCCAAGCGGCTTCCTCACATCTAAATAAGGCCTTGACCTCGGGAGGGTCTTGACTTCATCGATGGACTCGGGTACTCTAAAATCTCATCACCGCCTCGTCAAGGTGCGGGTGAGAAAATCGAGTTCTGCATACAAAACTCCACGGATCGGTGATTGAAAGTGAGTGGGCGACGGGTGCTCTATAACTCAACAGTCTTCCATGGTCTTCTCGTCGAGTTTGCTTCATAGCATCGTATATAGAGATTTTATCTCCTCGTCGTTGACTACGAAGGTGAGATCTCCATCTTGCACGTCTATCGATTGCTCTGCCGGTAGCTAGGAATGGTCGCTTGAGGAATAAGAGTGTATTCCCATCCTCGGCATATCGAGAACAAATCGGTGGGAATATGAAATCTCGTGACTTTCACGATCGTCGTCCACTATCCTTTCGGATAAGTCAGCGATGTGTCCGCTATCGAAGAGCTATGGTGGTCGGCTTGATCTCCCAATTTCAATGTTAAAATGGACAACGGCATCAGTTGATGCTTGCCCCCAAATCACCAGAACCTTGGAGAATATCGTCCTCCGATGACACATCTATGGTGGTGCACGGATCTTTACTTGGCGGACTTCTTTTCGCAACCTTTGCCTCTTGAGGCAGATTTGTCGTCTCGAATTTCCCAAGTTTCTTTATGTTGTGCGCATCTTTCAAAACTTCACGTAACCGGCATGTCTCGGGTGCATCAAGTAAGGAATATTGATGTGCACCTTTGGAAGATCTCCATGAACACAGTCAACTTCTCATCGTATTTGGGCTTGCTAAGCGGCTTGGAAGCGGAATTGGAGGCACGTCGTGGAAATTTCTTCACCGGTAGCCGCCGCGATCGGCCTCGCGACGCGTGTGCGGTCGCTAGAAGCTGGGCGCCATCGTCCTTCCGTCTTGGCGGCGTGCGTGCGGCCGCTTTCTCGAGCGCTAGGTTTGCGTCTAAAACACGCTTGTTTCTCGCGGCCGCTTGGTATCACTAGCGACCGGAAATTTCGCCTGTTCGCGATACCGCACCGCTGCAAGCGCGTTAGCACATGTACACCATCTTCCTTCGTCTTCGCTGGATCGCTGGCCTTTCTCAGGCGCTAGTGTGTGCTTAAGCCTAGCGATTTCTGCGCGCTTGGTATTTCTAGCGACCGCCAGGTCGCTCGCCTAGGCCTCCGATCGTGACTGCGGCGCTGCTGACTTGATTGCGCCCTGACCCGCTCGCAACTCCATCTAGGTATTCCTCGCGCGTCATGTCGCTGATGCTCTGCGATCCGAATTCTCTTCTCTTGCCTTTCCGTTCGTTTCCTCGTCGACTTTGATAGGCTCCCTCAATTGAATGGCATTATAGTGATTTTTAGGGTTTACCAGTATTACTCGAAATTAGCCCGACTGTGCTGCCCATTACAGCGGCTATCGACTTATTTGATTCTCCATCATCTTCATGTGCTTTCCATAGCCGTCACGGTGGACTCCAAATGATTGATCTTACGCCGGTGTTGCTTATAAGCAATCTGATTCGTTGCCAATTGTTAGTTGCTTACAACCAACTCGCATCATGTCCTCGAGACTCGGCTTCGTCTCTTGAATCACTCCGTTACGAGGCGAAACCGGCGGAGGCTGTTGAAAATTATTGGGGTTGCGCATTGAAATTTGGGTGATTCATTGTTTGGATTGTCGATTCCCCGGACGGTTGTTCCTCGACGTTATGTAATTCACATCCTCACCTCGATCATCTCGATTCTGCAGCATTTATCGAGCCACGCCTTTCCTTTTCCTTTCTTTCTCAAATTGGCTTCTCAACAAGGTGAGCCCATAATATTATCGATTTGAATCACCTTCAGCGGTAGCGCCTTCACCACGGTGTCCTCTCCATCGGCCATCGATAGCTGGCGCCATCTCTTCTATGATGCGGCTGGCCTCGTCACACGCTGTCATTCAATAAGCCCCGACAAGGCTCAACAATACTCCTCGTGTGAGGTGTCACCAAAAGCTGTAATTCTTGCTCCTCGAGAATCCATGTGTGCATTTCTATAGGCCCCGAATCTTTCCCACGACTCGAATAAAGATTCATCT
The DNA here is from genome assembly GCA_036937905.1 of Salvia rosmarinus. Classification (NCBI taxonomy): domain Eukaryota; kingdom Viridiplantae; phylum Streptophyta; class Magnoliopsida; order Lamiales; family Lamiaceae; genus Salvia; species Salvia rosmarinus. The sequence continues at coordinate 107,924 of JAODLM010000682.1, forward strand.
CTAAGCTGGGAGAAGTGGAAATCTCGGCTATGATCTTACGTGCTCAGTGAGGAAAGTACTTGAAAATTCTCACTGCACTGCCCAACTGTGATGCCCGTGATGATCTAAGGTCTTGAACCGGTCCTTTGCTTGATTACGAGAGAAAATCGAACATGCGCATCGGATTGTGTCTTGTGGCACCCCATTCTCATTTGATGGTGTCACAAATGTGAAGATAGGTCTCGAGATGGCGCTTCGGATCCTCTGTGACTCCTCCTCCGAATTGTTCCCCTTGAACCATGCGATTAGGGCAGCTTGACTCAAAATTGCTTACTTAGGCCCCATCCGCCTCCTTGAAATTGCTCAGGAGGTCAGTACATGTAATTTAGCGCGCTTCCGGGCGGGGACAACGAGTCCCATAGTCGCCAATTCGCGCAGTAAAATCTTCAACGCGTTGCGGCACTTGGGAGAGCCCCGTTGTTCGATTGTTACGATTTGCCATTGCTTCTTTCTTCTTGCCGTCTCCTTCTCATTTGTGAATTCGATTTCGGATCAAAGTGTAGTTCGGAGGTCCTCGGGACCTTGTGAACATAAACTACTGGAGAAAAGAAGGAAATCAGAATGGCGAGGAATAAAATAATAAAATAAAAGCAACTTCAATTAATAATTCCAAATTGTCAAGTTATTCCTATATGATCTTAACAATCCGACAAGCGCAAATATGATCGCAATTTTCTAACACGAGAAGTGTAAGTATAGGGTGCAGTATCCACGAGGGATTGTAATGCGAAAACGTACAACTCACAGGATTCATCATTATCGAAGCAACAAATATGGTTTGGTAAGATTTAGGGCTCAATCCAAAGCAAAGGTAACAAAACGAAGTAAAATAAAGCAATAAACACTCGGATGTTTAAAATAGATAAAACGATAACCACAGGATATATTTATCCTACCAACTGTTTATCTTCCTATTAACCATTTTAATCGAGACAAGATGGAAGATCACATATACCGACACCAACAGTGCCAGATTACTAGTTTTCCTATTCTTACGCTCAGGTGTCAGCAACTCCAAACGGATCACAAAGAATAGCCTCACGAATCATCACTCACGACTCGGCTCATTCGTATCATGCATTCGAGATCGATTGACAATTAACACAATTACGTAATCAGACAACTAGATCATAGATCTGATCAATCAACATATAAATAAGCACAATCGAATCATGAATTGGCCGGACGAATAACATATATCGAGGAATCACAACATATAGGATCGAATCATGCAAACCCTAGATTAGAGCGAAAAACTAGCGTATAATAAGCGGAATAAAATACGATTTAACCATAAAAGCGGAAATTAAATATATAAAACCCGTGATGAGCGTTGGATGAACAATCGCAGTCTTGAATCCCAACCCCGAAAATGGAAATTACAAGATTGTCCGGACGAAGCGTTAGGATCGTGAACAAAGCGTAAAACAAATGAAGAACAATCGTAAATCGACTCTAGAATGAAAATATGAAGCTAAAGCTAAAACTCTGAAAACTTATGAAAAGCGAGTAAAGAGGCTCTGGAATCGAGGTATCGAGTTAGCGAGGGTGTTGCATATAAGGCACACCTCAAACCCTAATTTCTCCTTACGCGCTACGGCCATCACCCCTTCGTGATCGCTAGATGTCGCTAGTAAGTCTCGCTGCCGCTCGCCGCCTCGCTCGCATGGTACCACGACCCGGCTAGCGGTCGCTCAGTACTCAACCGTCTAGAAATCGTCGATAGCTTTCTCGGGCTGCTTGCTGGGCACGAGGTCGCGTCATGTCTCGGGTTCGCGGGTCTGTTTGGGCAACCTAGCGACCGCTAGGCTGGTCGCTAAAGCAAGATTGATATTGGCTCGTTTGCTTGATTTTCAACATATGGACCTACACAACACCAAAAGAACACCCAGGCGTGTCTTCAGAAATAGATAAAACATTGAGAATCGATAAGACGCACATTAAACGAGCTAAACTCATCTTCAATATCAACTATAAGCGTGTAAAATGCCGCTTTATCGAGAACAAAGCAGGCCGCGACCGACCGCGACGCGTGCGAGACCGGCGCCGAGAAGTTCATGCGATTTCTGCGGCAGGCTAGCGACCGCTAGCTAGACCGTGAGAAACCATGCGGAAGGAGGCGACGCGGCGAAGATTGTCTTGAGATACCGCGTCTGCCTAGCGACCGCGAGAGTGATCGCGACCGACGGCGAAGGAAAAATTAGGGTTTGGGGTCTATATATGGTAACACCCCTCGCCTCAACTTAGCACACATCGATTCGAACCTCTTTTATTCAGTTTTTCATGCTTTTTCATATTTTTAGCTTTAGCTTCCATCTAATTCATTCTAGAGTTTAGTTGATCATTGTTCTTCATTAGTTTTACGTATTGTCCGATCCAACGTTTCGTCGGACAATCTTTAAATTTCCATTTTTCGCGAGGTTGGGATTCAAGCCCAACAATTGTTCATCACGCTTCAATACGGGTTTCATTTATTTATATATTTTTTATGGTTAAATCGTATTTTATTCAGTTTATTATGTCTGCTAGATTTCGCTTCTAACTGGGGTTTGCATGATCCGATCCATATGTTGTGATTCTGTATGCTATTTACCTTCCGCATTGATTCATGATTCTTGGTGCTTATTTATATGTGTTAATTGATCAATCTTGATGCATATCTAGTTGTCGATTAATTACGTAATGCATTAATTGTCATCGATCTTGAATGCATGATCTGAATAAGCCTTAGTCGAGCAGATAGATATCGAGAGGAAGCATATTCTTTGTGATCGTTTGAGTTGCTTGTTTTCACCTAGAGCGTGTGAATAGGAAAACTAGTATCTCGACCGCAATTGTCATAATGAAGTTGTCGTATATATGTGATCTTCCATCTTATGCGGATTAAAATTGGTTAATAGGAGCAGGATAAACATCGTTGGATGAGGATTAATGCATCCTCAGGGTTAGTCTCTTATCTATTTTTTACCATCCGGTGTTTATTGCTTTATTTTATTTTCGCTTTGTTACTCTCGCTTTGATTAATTCGTACCTAAAATCTTACCAAACCTATGTTGCTTGGATAATGATGAATCATTTTGTTAGCTTCAGCCATGTTTGCATAATCCATGGATATGACTCATACTTTTCTTATAACACCTTTACGGTGAAAGTGGCGATGCGTATGGGGATCGACTTCATGGGTTCGTTCCCATTTCTGTGGTTACACGCACATTCTTCTTTGTGGATCGTTTCCCGTTGGGTGAGGCGATTCCCAGCACGGTCGACTCGAAGGTAGTGATCAAGTTCCTCCACAAGAACATTCGACTCGATTTGAGTCACGCGTTGATCGATGGGGTCGTTTAATAATAAGTGGTAGGCGGCGTTCTAGCCAAATATGGTGTGCATAGAGTCACCTCCTTCATCCACAAGCAAGCGGGCAAGTGAGCCCAACCGAGAGATCAAGCGATTTTAGAGAAATCGGTTGTTCATGAGGATTGGGCAAAGCGGTTGAGATGCTCTTTGGGCCACCGGATGCTTACAAAGCTCCCATCGGGATATCTCCATATCAAATGGTATTTGGTAAATCTTGCCATCTATCGGTTGAATTGGAGCACAAAGCATATTACCGAGGAGAATCAACATGGATTTCGAGAGGCGGTATGATGAGAAGTGATCAGCTGTTGGAGCTTGATGAGTGGAGGAATGAAGCTTTGAAAATTCACGGATATCAGGAAAGAGCTGGAAATTCCACGATCTCCACATTCGTGCCAAAGGATTCTCCGGGTAATGAAGTTTTGCTTTACAATGCTCAACTCGTCTCTTCCGTGGCTCAAGTCAAGATGGTGGCGATACGCATTTACCGTGCACATGCCAATGGAGTTCTGACGCTAGACTCGGGTGGCAACATTTTTACATGACTAATACCAAATCATACTTCAAGTCACACTTGACCGAGAAGTCAAGGTGACCAAGCTCAGCGAACCATGATAAGAGTACCGTCGAGCTAGCGACGATAATTCTAGCACTAGTTGGGAGTAACCCACGCTTTTACATCTTGTTTTGTTGTTTTGCTTGTTTTTGGTTGTTTTCTTTGTTTGTGCATGTCCGTTGTTTTGTTAGATCCCAAGTTTAATAGCTTTCATTTAAAAAAAAAAAAACAGACTCTATGACCACCCTCGCGACCGATGGTCGCGGGGTGGTCGCCAAAAATAGGCGAACGTTTTTGGGCGGCGGCAGTCGCGCTGGCTTCGCGATCGCGAGCTCGACCGCGAATCCGCCACGATCGCCGGACCCCGACCCGCTCGCTCGTGACCGCTTTTAACACTTATTCCCCATTTGTTTAACCTACACGACACACGCATTTTTCAAAAACCAAGAGTCCTTCCTCTCAAGCACCCAATACACCCTCTCTCCCAATTTTCTACGCTTTCTCCATCAAATCCACTCAAGGTATGCTATATTTGCTTCATTCTTCATGGGTTTACGCTTATGAGCATGATTTGGAAGGATTTTATCCATTTATTCTATTGATGTGGGTTATCTATATTTGAGAAACTAGGGCTTATTTTGTTAGATTTTTTGGTGTTTGAGCATGGTTAGTCAATGTTAGGTTTATTAATGTTTATACCGATATTGTTAGTTTAATTTGCCTACATTGTTTATTTGGGTTCAACAATTTGAAATATGCTTAAAATCGTCATATCGTGCTCACGACCGCCACGTGCCGGTTGTGCGAGGATCGGCGCCGCTGTCAGGCTATGCAGCAGGCCACGTGCTGACCGCTAAACCTGCTCGCGACCACCCGCGATCAGCAGGTGTGGTCGCGAGAATGTGACCGAACGCACCATATGCTTTTGGTATGTGTGTGTTTCCCCACCCCTTTTTGTCTTGATAGATTATATGAAAATAGGGAAATAAATTGACTGTTGAAGTTTGGGGATCTATTTTGAGCATTTTGGGTTGACGTTGTTTTGATAAGTTTCATTCATACATGCTACGACTTTGAAATATTTATTAGGTACAATATGCCGCGTACTCACGGGTCACAGGCGCAAGGGCAAGCGCATTGTCTCCACCTTCCACATTGAGCTACAAGATGAGCCCACGAAAGCCTACATGAGCCTCACGACGAGCCACGCAATGCGCCACAAGATGAATTCGATCCAGCAAATTTTGGAGTCATGCGAATGACTCGCGAGAAGCGTTGGAATCGATTGGTGAGATTACGGCATACGCATTCACCGGTTCATGTGCATCAACACGTGTCGAGATGGGTATAGGCAGATGTGAGCGTGGTTGGCCGAGAGATCGGCGTACTCGGTTATCACGCCAACTATCTTACATACGGATCTCGACCGAATTGCCCACAAGACAAGCAGAATGCGGATTACATCACGTTCGGCGACAATGAGCCCGTCACATCGTCCGTGGACGCAACTTAATGGAATAATCAATGGAACCGAGGAAACTACATAGGGGCCGAGTACGGTCCAAAGTGTATGGACAAAGTTCAGGACTCGGACTGAGCACACTCACTATGATGCCTCGAGATCGAAGGCTAGCAATGATACGGAATCCGTCCTACTTCCACCTAGCTCATCATGTTCACCATACATGGCGTTCAAAGCCGACATCGTTTCTATTACAAGACATGTGCATCTGATTGGAGCCTGTTCAACCGCGATGCATGCGGCATGTTCTAGCTCAAGACTTCCACATGTCCACGGTTTGCAATTCAAAGATATGCATAGGTGATTCAACCCATTGTCGATTTTTTTGGGATAACGATTGGAGAGTCCTATATCTCACGACATCTTCTGGACAAGCGTGCCATACGCCGACATTCTGAAGAGGTACCCCAGGCGTTACCGGCTGTTATATGATCAAACGCCAATGATTTCCGCCTACCCAATCCGAGCTCACGATAAGCCGCTACTTCACGCGGATGCGTTGGAATTTGAGCTCCCTGCGACTATGATGAGGCGCGCGTGAGCGCGCAAGCAGGTCGAGGCGAGCAACCGCATGAGGAGCACGCGAGCCAAGTGGCTCCCAGACAGCGCATATTGCACCCGCCACCCGCTCGAGGCGATCCGGATTTATGATCGATTAGATCAAATAGATGGTCGTCTAAACCACATGCGGAGCCGACCTCGATGATGGAACAGACAAGCCTCTTCACCCAACACCGTGCACATCTCGAGCAACAACGTAAGAGATGGAGATGACAGATGGGATCATGCAGATTTTATCCGCCACCGAGAAGGGCATTCCATAGAAGTTTTCTCTCCCAACTACTCTTTCTCGAAACCTTATTGCTTCCACATGTTCACAATAAGTTTGGGGGAGTACGAGTTTGGTCAGGAGAATCGCTTATGTTTCGCGCTTTATTGTTGTTGTTATTCTTTGGGGTCTTTGTCGTTTTTGTTTGCTTTTGTGTCTATCGATCAACGAGTTAGTGAAGTGTGTTAATCCATGTGGCCAATGACTATAGAAATTTTGGTGAAATTTAATGATAGTGCTATGATATGTTAGAAAATGAGCTACTTAACGACTGAGATTGCTAGTTGTTTTTCACCATTTGCTTATCCTCGTGAGACTTGAGCTTCATCGTATACATATCTTGATATAGTTTCTTTTAAATTGTGTGATATCGTATGTGTATCTTCTAGAACTCTGTTTTTTCGTCGAGCCGAATATGTGTTTTAATTTGGAAAGGATAAAGGCCATCTTGTTAACCACATATTCACCCAAACACTAACCCGATGATATATACCATTTGTCGCCTTTGAGCCTTTATTAGACTTTTTCTTTCGAACTGATGAAGGAGGTGAGGATGGATATGAGAATCAAAAGGTTGAAATTTTGATGTAGTTATGATGAGAAAAGTTTCTTTAGAAAAATACATCTGTGAAGAATAGTACATTTGTTGTGAATGATAAACCCTATAAGCTCTAGAAAAGAAAAAAAATGATAAGTTCACTATGTGGGTTGAGCATAAAGGGTCTTTAATCAAAGTATAGGTACCTTTGTGGCATAAAAGCGTGATTTAGCACGTGGGAAAGAAGAGGAAAATGGACAAAGTCCATATGTGTTAAAATATAAATGGGGTGCTTGGAATATTCTTGAGTCACTTAGCCATATATTATCCTACCTTAACCAATGTGCCTACATTACAACCTATGAAAAGACCTCTGATCCGAATTTGAACACAATGCGGTGGAGATATTGAGAAACGGCAAGCCATGGTTAGAGTTGTATGCATTGATCGTGAGTGTATACACGCCCTATATTTCTTTCAGAGTTGAGTGTATCCTATATTTTCACACATGCGTTGAGAGGTCGAATTATGAGTTTTGCCTCAATTGTTGTTTGTGTTGAGTGACTAACGCGCATGTGCACTAATGTTTTTGGCGTAATATGTTTTCGAGGCTAGAATGGTTATCATCTTTGCTCGCTCTGATCTTTCAGTTCGTGTCTTTTGGTTTTGTTTGAGGACAAACAATGATTTAAGTTTGGGGGTTAGCGGGTATGAGTTCTGCTTCTCGATGGATATTCGGTACAATCATTATCGCCTCAAGATCGAAGACAAGACGGCTTTTATGTCAGATGAGTTTTCGCCATAGGCGAACGCCGTTGATTGTGCAATGCCCGCCCACGCCCAAAGGTGCATGATGTCCATCTTCCATGGGTTGATTGAAAATATATGGAAGTCTTTATGGACGCATTTTTCCGATTTCGCTATTCGTCACCATTGTCTCCATAATTTGTCACAAGTCTGCAAAGAGGAGGAGACAATCTCGTTCTCAATTGGGAAGTGCCATTTCATGGTAAAGGAAGGTATCGTGTCTTGGTCACAAAGTCTCGCCAAAGGTTTGAAGGACCGAGCAAAGATAGTATCTATCGAGAACTACCTCCGCCCACAAATGTCAAATCATGAGGAGTTTTCTCATGCGGCTTTTATAGAAGGTTCATCAGGATTTTTCGCGCATCACGAAGCACCGTATGATCGCTCGAGAAAGATACCAAGTTTGTGTTCACAAATGAGTGTTTGAGGCATTCAGAAATTGAAGTAGCCCGATCTCGACTCCGCTTTGGTCTCCCCGATGAGTCAACCGTCGAGCTGATGTGTGAGCGAGTGATGGCGATGGGAGTCGGTTAGCGTAACAGATAAACTTTTCCGAGTCATTTATTATGAAAGTAAGACCTCGACTCTCAAATGAACTACACCACCACCGAAGGAATTACTTGTTGTGGTCTATGCTTTGATAAGTTTAGATTATTTGGGGCACCCACACCATGTCACACCGACCATGCCGCCATTCAGTCATCATTCACCAAGAAAGATTCAAAGCCCAGTTGGTGAGATGGATACTCCTTCTTCAAGAATTCGACATGGAAATTAAAGATAGAAAGGGCCGCTAAAATGTGGTTGCCGACCACTTGTCGCGATTGGAGGCTACAAGGAGAGGATAAGAAGATGATCAAGGAGAACTTCCGCACGAGCACATCTTGAGGCCATTGATCGCACAACATGGTATGCAGATTTTGTCAATTATTTGGTGATTGTAGTTTTACCTCCATCGTGCAAAGGTCTTTGAAAAGAAATTCTCCACGATGTTAAGTTCTATTATTGGGACGATCTCATCTCTCACCGATGTACCGATGGTCTCGACACCGTTTTCCCAAGGAGAATGGGAGAACATAATCCACGAAGCCATAGTTCGTTGAATGGAGGCCATTTTGCACGCCAAGACAAGAGAAAGATTTGCCACGGATTCTATGCCTTCGATCTTCAAAGATTGCCAATCTTTATCAAGAGTTGTGATCGTTGTTAAAGAATGTGGAACGCTCTAAGAAAGACGAGATGCCATGAAAACCATCCGAGTGTTTTGCTTTTTATTTTATTTTCGCTACCTCGCTTGATTAAATTCAAGCCCTAAAATCTTACCAAACCATATATGTTCGGATAATGAGTAATCATTGTGAGTAGCAGGCCGCATTACATCCCCTGGATACGATACTCTTCTTCTATATACACCTTTACGTGTGAAAAGGGAGCGATCAAATTTTAGCGTTGCCGGGATTGTTAAGATCATATAGAATTTGACAATTTGGAATTATTAATCTGTTGACTTTTATTTTTATTTTTATTTCTTGCAACTGATTTCTTCTTTTTCTCGGTAGTTTATGTTCACAAGGTCCGAGGACCTCCCCGAACTCACTTTGATCCGAAATCGAAAACTCACAAGGAGAGAAGACGGCAAGAAGAAAGAAGCAATGGCAAGAATCAATCGTAACAACGGGCGTTCTCCCGAACTAGCTTGCACTGCTAGCAGATTTTATGTAAATCTGCACTTGGCAACCATGGGACTCTGTCCTCGCCCTCAGGCAAGACCGTCAACTATATTGCTGCATCCCATCTGAGAATTTCAAGGCAGAGGGGCCTGGAAGCTAACAACTTGAGTCAAGCCGCCCTAATCAGGCATGGTTCAGGGCAGCTCGGAGGAGTGAGTCCGAGATCCGAATGCCCATCTCAAGACATATCTCGACATTTGTGACACCATCAAATGTAATGGATGCCACAAGTCACAATCGGATGCGCATGTTCGGATTTTCTTTGTCAATCAAGCTAAAGACTGGTTTAAGACCTTAGACCACACCGGTATCAATAGTTGGGCAACTCGTGAGAAATTTCTCTAAAGTACTTTCCACCGGCTAAAGCACAAAAGATCATAGCATATTTCCCACTTCTCCCGGTTAGGAGATGAATCTTTATTCAGTCGTGGGAAGATTCTGGGGCCTATTAAGAAGGTGCCCACAACATGGATTTTCGAGGAGCAGAGCCATTACGTTAATGGGTGACACCTCACACAGAGCATTGTTGATGCATCACGGGCCGCTTATGAATGTGAGCGTAGAGCAGGCCCCGCATCATAGTAGGACTGGCGTCAGCTTATTAGTGGCGATGGAGAGGACACCGTGTGAAGGTCGCATCTGTTGAAAGCGATTCAAGTAATGATAATATGGGCGTCACCTTGTTGAGAAGCCGATTTGAAGAAAGGAAAGGAAAAGGCGTCTCGGATAAATCATGAGTCGATATGAATGAGGCGAGGGCGTGAATTACATCAATCGGAGGAACAACTGGGGAATCCCGTACAACCCAAACAATGAAATCACCCAAATTTCGTCGCCACCCCATAATTTTCAACACCGCTGGTTTCGATTAATGGTGTGATTCAAGAGAAGCGAGTCTAGAGGACATGATGCAACAGTTGGTTGTAAGCAACCAACAATTGGCAACGAACGTATCTGTTTATAAGCAACACCGGCGAAGATTAATCATTTGGAGTCCATGTGCGGCTATGGGAAGCATATGAAGATGATGGAGAATCAAATAAGTCAGATAGCCGCCAAATGAGGGCGACAAGTCGGGCCAACTTTACGAGTAATACTGAGGTAAACCCTAAAATCACCTAATGTGCCATTCAATTGAGAGGACGAGCCTATCAAAATCACGAAATTAGACGGTGAAAGGGCAAAGAAAGAGGATCTCGCGATCGCGAGCGCCGGGTGAATCCTACAGTATGCGGAAAGGATGTCGCGAGCGGTTCAACACGCCGATGTCGGCCGAGGATTGCGAAAGGACCAGCG